>JAJEJO010001750.1:242208-288500 GCA_020662805.1 Glaucomys volans
CCTGCCTCAGCCTCCCGAATCGCTGGGATTACAGGCGTGCGCCACCATGCCCGGCCCCCCTCCCTTTTTTTGAGACTGGGTCTTTCTAAGTTGCTGAATCTGGCTTTGAACTTGTGATCCTCTGGTTCAGCCTCCCAAGTGTCAGGGGTTACACCACCATGCCTGGTCCACAATTTTATTTTTTAAATTTAGTTGTAGATGGACACAATACCTTCATTTAAGTTTTTATGTGGTGCTGAGAATCAAACCCAGTGCCTCACACATGATAGGCAAATGCTCTAGCACTGAGTTATAATTTCTTGATGCAAATATTATTGCTCCAAGACCAAGTCCCATGACAACCTCTAAGGCAGGACTTGGGTGGCCTAATGACACCACCTCCCACTTGCAAAAGCACCTACTCCCACCACCCGCAGGTAGAGATAGCAGGTCAGGGGTAGCTGGTCTTGCTATTCATGGACATCTTTGTTGGGGTGCTGGTTCTTGGTAACCCAGTCGAACTGCATAGTGATCTCTAAACAACATCGTGAAGTGTGTACCACTTGCAATTCCACAAACCATGCATCCAAGAAAGGTTTAGGGATGAGTTCAGCACCCTAGACGTAGAGAAAGTAGACATGAGGCTAGTAAAACTCAGGAATTGTGGTCAGTGTCCCCCTCGCCTGCTTGCTTTCGACTCACCCATTGGCCAAGCACCACGCCAAGCTGTGATGCTACAAGATGAGCTCACCACGGAGTCTGCAGACTAGGAAATGGATCTTTGCACATTTTTAAGTTAAAAAACAAAAAAAACAAAAACGGCAGTCTCTGGGAATGTAACAAGCAGACCCAAGGGTCACACACTATAAAATTTAAACTAAAATCTGTACTTCTAAAACGGCTAGAAGGAACAATAATACCTTGA
This sequence comes from Glaucomys volans, assembly GCA_020662805.1. Lineage (NCBI taxonomy): Eukaryota > Metazoa > Chordata > Mammalia > Rodentia > Sciuridae > Glaucomys > Glaucomys volans. Next base: position 243,113 of record JAJEJO010001750.1, read on the forward strand.
CTAGACAGAGTAGCCAGAAATCTAATTCTTGGTCAGCGGAAAAATCAGTCTTCCTACCATGACTCCCGAACTCACACCTTTAGCAAACAAAATTCAGCAGAGGGCCTTACAGAGACCACACACGGAGAAGCCGAAAGTTAAAAAAAAAAAAAAAAAAAGCTTACCTGGGGCCTGCCAGGCAGTAACAGGCGTACAGAATGGAACTGAAGTCGAGCTCAATCCACCGCTCCAGGCAACTACACTTGGACCACGCACCCACTCGGCGGACTCTGCGGATCCCGGCATGTGGGTACCTGTGCACAATCAGCCAGCAGCAGTTCTTACATGGATAAATTCGACCAGATGATCAGGCTTAAAATGTCAGAAAACCCCCACAACTTTCCAGCCAACTTGGCTGCACCTCCCTCCTGAGCACGATCTGATCGCTGAAGAAGCAGGGCTGCAACAGTTCACAGCAAGCGCCTCTTGAGATCAGAGAATCTGTGATCTTGGCTATCTTAGGTGGGTTGGGGCAGGTGAACCGGTAAATAAAGCCACTCCACACAGGAAGATATTCTTCTAATTTATATTTTATTGCATTATGAAAATAATACATTTATTTGGCAAAGTTATCTAGGCTCCAAGTTGAAATAAAATTCTGAAGTGTACTGATTATTTCTTAAATGTGAAAGATGTAGTCTAACCAATACATACTAGCATCCTTATGAGGCCAATAACCCAGTAAACCTAATTTTAAGAATTCCATATGAAATTACAAGGTGTTTTTGCATTCATCCATTTTATGAGTGGCACAAATCTCGGAGAGAACTGACCTTCATTTTATCAAAATCAATGCATTTAAAAAACTCCCGTTCAGAAGACAATCTGAAGCACCACCCAAATGTTTATTTCCTTTGGTTCTGCAAGTTACATTTTCATCCTTATCATGATACATTTTTTCACAAATCAAACATTGCAGCAGCTTTAGATTCTGCCCAAGTACCTTTATAAGTGAACTAGTATATTACATTTACATTATTTGAAAAGTTGCTGATCTTACAAATGCATAAATACATGCCTATCTACACCAGCAAAATAAAATCAATCTGAACCTCCATGCTAGGCCATGCCATCCAGCCCGACCTGGGGGGCCTTTCCACGCCTAATGCTTCTTACTCCCTGATGGGCAACTCCATTGATCAGGCTACACTCCTGAGAGGTGTAGATGTGGATAAATACTAAGTTAATTAAATCGACCTAATAATCAACATTTAAAATATAACACTTTCACTATTTCTGTTCTGCTATATTTCTGGAACTGAAAAGATATTTTTCAAAAATGTACAAGAATTTTTGTTTTCACTTTTTAAAAGGGAAGATTAAAAAAACATTATATATTTATATTTTCTTTCTTCATCACCATCTCCAAATTTTTACATTGGGTTCAGAGACTAGAGCAACAGGTAAACAATCTGTTCAAGGTCAAAAAATAAAATATCTTTAATCACTCAAGCCTTGCTTCTCCATTTCAACCCTCTGATAGCACTTTGCTCCATGTGTTAAGGAAATGAGCTGAAAATCAGCCTTTGTGAAACAACGCACCAGTCAGCTAGCTGCTGTCGGGCTGGCGCTCCCTGGTGCAGTCGCCAAGTGCGTGACTGCACGTGTGTGGAGATCTACTTCCCATGGCCACCAGGATCTAAAGCCAGCTCAACTAGACTTCCAATTCCACGAGAAGTATTCCACCTATCCTAAAGAAGATACTCCATCAGCATTCCACAGTTATCTGTATAAACAGCAACAAGTTTGATCTATGATCGACATATGAACATCTAATAAATATTAAAACGATTAAACTATAGATTTAAAATGCAGATCTCTCATAGAGTTAAGTGATGTCATTTTGGTACATTCACCATTATTGTACTTTATTTAATAAAGAAATACATTTGCCCTTGCAAAAATAGTAATTGCAAGTTCACAAATAAAACCACAGACCTCAAAGTCATGACGCTAAATCTTCAACTTATAACCAACAAGAGATTTGTTTACAAGTGGTCCATGGCACTATAATTAAAACAAAACATATCAAAAGGTCACAGGAGATTAAAGAATAGGTTTATTGACAATAATTTCATAAATATTCTAAAGAAAATTCCTAAGTTTCTAAACTTAAAATGTTTAAAATCTGTTCTCATTGGCAAAATATCCCTCAACAAAATAAAATAACAGGTCACTACAAATGAAAGTCACATTTAAATTGCTTCATTTTAACATCGCCGCAAAAAATTTTAAAAATTTACAATGTTTGATTTCCCCCCTCTTGTTACAGTAAATCAATATTCGGTCTTTATTTTTAAAGTATTAGACATATTCATAAATATATCCTCGAGCTGCTTGTGAACCTGTCAGGTCAGTCAGTAGTATATACCCTACACACATACACAGCGTCAAATCATCTGGGGTTTTTAGTCATAGCAGTTTAAGTAGTCAAAATGCAAAACTTGTGGTTTCCCTCCAAATCACCCAAAAGCATGAGATACAGTGTCAGAAATTGTTTGCACGGTTTTGTAAGTTCATCTGTGTACTTCAGGTATCTGAAACTAAAGAAGGGATTCTTTTGTATTTTGATAAAAATGTACTCGAGTATTTCGTAACATGAGTATTTATTGCTTCATATGAACACTGCATTGAGATCCCAAGCATTCATTACACACAGAAATGATACGATTACATACCGCTTCACATAGGCAGTGGACACATCACACTCTACAAAATCTACTTTACAGAAATTTAAAAATTCTAAATATCAAAAGGTACAGCTGAAGAAACAGGTATAAATTTGGCAGCCAGTAATTTTGACAGGGAAGTTGCAGCTTGCATGACTTTAAATATGTGAATTTGAAAATATTGAGTTTAATCATTGTGCTTTGTGTTGATCTGAAAAATATAACACTGGCTGTCGAAGAAGCAGGTTCAAAAATATTTAATTCACTTCAAAATGTCATACAAATGGTGGTGGTTCCGATGCACCCCCTAAAGCGTCAGTCGTCTTACTCAGGTACATACTAAAGTAATATATTAATTCTTCCAGACAGTGGTGTTCCATACCATAGACAGTTGCATACTCTAGAATAATTTAGAAAGAAGTGTGTGATATTCACAATGTTCAGAAAAGCAAGCAAAAGGTTAAGGAACCTGCCCGGTGGTTCTGAGATGGTGTCATGTCAGCTTCAAAAGCATTTGCTCAAGAAAACAGTAAGCTGATGTGTGAACACAATTCCCAAGATAAAACACATTTTCTCATAAATAATGAAGTCTTTTTATCAGGCACCTCTGAAGTATAGAAAAGAATTTTAGTTTGAACAGATGTCTTGGAATGTGTTTAACCTGGTATTACAACAGACTTAAGATTTCCAGGGTTTCACAGGGCCAGATTTTATGTGAATTACTCGGAAGAGAAAGAAAATGTCTCGTGAAAGAGGTGAACTCGATCATCACCAATAGAAAATTATCCACTGTATTCATCTCTTATAGAAACAGAAAAATATAACATTTCCCCCCTTAGAATAATATATATATATATATATATATGTATGTATATATGACTTAAAGTTCCATTGTACATAGTCAACCAATAAAACCTGGAAACCAGCATGAAACCCTATCATTCACACGTGAAAATGCTGAAACTATGACCAAAATATGAAAACTGCTACAGTCGTCAGGAGACAAGACGTAAAGCTTTCTTGCATATGTATAAACTAAATGGGATAATCTTGAAAGGTTTTCAAAATTATAATTATTATGTTCCAGTTTAAAAACTTTAATTCTAAATTTTTTTTAAAAAATCTATACACAAACCACTGATTTGACCAGACGCCAAAAAAAAAAAAAAAAAAAAAAAAAGGCGGTAAGCAGGTCCCAGAGGAGCTGCTATTCACAGTTCTCACACGTAGAACTCTTTCAGGATTCACACCTAAAGTACTTCTTAAAGTACTTTACTTTAACAACCTGCGTCTCTTGTTCTTGTAAAACTAAAGGTCCACTTTATTACATAAAAGTTTTATACAGTGTAAAACCAGAACTGTATGTAAAATACTGCATCTCCATGCTCTGAAGCGGTCAGTCCTGCTCCATGGGCTCCTCCGGGCCTTCCGAGGCGGCGTCGTCATTTTCCATGGGCGACTCCGAGAGGCCCTCCGCAGTTTGACTGGCACTGGCTCCCAGCAGTTCTTCTGTCTGGTGGCGGTCAGGGCCGCCGCTGGCGGGGCCCAGGTCTCCACTACCCTGGGAACGCACGCCGTCCTCGGCCGGCGGCAGGGCGGACGCCTCCATCTGACTGCGCTCCTCAGAAGGCTCTTCCTTCACAGTTAAGGCATCGGCAGGGTCTTTTTCTTGATTTTTTCTTTCTGGGATCATTTCTCTTGATGTCATAAAAGATTCTAAAAATAAGCAGATGTTGTCGCAGTTAAATTTTATTTTCAGATCACCCCCCCAGCCACGTCTGATGCATTCTGACACTCCACAGTTCAAATCCTATCCCCTGAAACTCAGCGCCACTACACGCGGGTGGCACAGGAGCCCGGCATCAGCCCTATGGAGTTCCGTCAGGTTAACTTCCTTCAGGAAAAGCAAGGAAGTACAAGAGTGTGAGGGTCTCCTTACCCCACCCTACACAGGTGGTCTCTAAATACCTTCCTCCTCCTCCTCCTCCTCTTCCTCCTCCTCTTCTGTGCAGCGCTGCTGGGTACAACTACTTCCTTTGTCCTTGTCCTGAGATGACGGTGGTGCTTCCGCTTCTTCCCCCAAGGCTGACGCGATCTCACTGGCAGTGGTCTGACTGGCCGTCTCTCTGACCTCACCTTCTTTGTCAAACCTGAGTCTTTTTGCCTCGTGCCCTTCGGCCTCCACAGCGTCTTCCTCAGAATGTTTGGTTTTTACAGGACTCACCGAAGAAACTTCTGATTCAGATGCTGGGGAGTCACTGTAAATGTTTTTATAAAGTGTCGTTAATACGATTTTCCTCATGGTCTACACTCTTTTAAATTGTATCTTAGTGCCAAAGTTAGACTGTCCTGTTTGAAGAAGAACATCAGAGAATAATTTCAAGGCAATCTAAACTGTTCCATGAATGCTTCCCATTAGGGCCGAGTTAGCAATGAATGCCACTGTTCTGGGGCACTTCCCTGAGGTTCATACCCGCTTACACTGAGACTAGAGGTCTTCCAGAGGAGCGCACTCATGTCCTCTCAGTCTTCTTTCCCTTAATGTGAGAGAAAATTTGAAATAAAAGATTCCCTTTTATAACCTATCCTAGGAAACTACTCACAGAATTTCAACTTCTTTTCTCAAGTAACTTTTGAATACAAGACACAAACTGTATCACGACTACCTTACTCAAGCAGGACAGACCCTATGTACGATCATCTCTCCAAATCACCTGTTTTAATAGGTCCTTTCTTTGTCTACCTTACTCTCTGTTAGAGTCACAGCCAAACTATATCCCTGTTCTGCCCTCAGTGTCCACGGGGCTGGTGCAGTGGCGCTGACCCAATGTGGCCCACACGGTCTGCACAGCCCCACACATGTCCTCCCACAGGCTCTGGACAGCCCCAGGTCACTCACAACACTGACCCGATGCAAATCTATGCAAATGCTTTTTCTGCTCCGCTGTCTAGGACAAGAAGGGGAGAGTCTCCACGTGCGTGGTACAGACACACTGCTCATGTTCCCAAACACTCCTGACCCTTGGTTGGCTGGATCCACACATGTGGAACCCACAGGGCGGGAAGGCCGACTGTATACTGAACGGTGAGTGGTCCTGAAAACCATCTCCAAACGTTAATGTCTTATGAAGACACCTTTCTGCTTTAACCCGGCACACACAAACCTGTGGTTCTTCTCTTCATTATGCGGCGAGTTTGACTCTTTGCTGTCAGTGCTCTCAGGCAAACCGTTGGTTGTCAAGGGGGCTGACAAAGACACCTTTGGTCGATTCAGCGGCCTGGGTGTTCCAGGCCCATTTATGTTAGACCTGTAAGATAATCAGCATCATTTTCCACTTTGGTAAAAAGCCATCCCTCCCACAGCACATTCACATGGACACGTCACCTAAGTATTTGCTTTAACAAATCCATGCAGCACATCCTACATCCTCCATGAAACGTCCAATTGGAAAAAGTACACTGAGCCTGCTATTCAAAACCGGGAAAATGAAAGCTCTCTGGACACAAAAGCTGAGTCTCACCTGTCAGTGTAGCTTGGTGAATTTCCAGGGAACATAACACCATTCATTCGATTTAAACTATTGGAATTGTTTTTCCTACAAGAAAAAGAAAACACTATTATGGATGGTTCAGTTCTTTAATTTTTATAAGAACTGTGGGTCTGAAAGGTCTCATGAGTTCTCACTGCCACAAATCCAAACTGACTCCTGGAGACGTGACTTCCATACATCTACTCCAGATTATCATTTATTTTTTAAAAAACAGTCTCTCTGCCAGGAAAAAATACCTTAAAGAATGTTCTTAGATTTAGAAACACAGTTGTACTTAAAAAAAAAAAAAAAAAATTATTAGTTGTCAACGGAACTTTATTTACTTCTTTACATGTGGAGCTGAGGATGCAACCCAGTGCCTCACACATGCAAGGCCAGTGCTCCACCACTCCCAGCCCCAGTCCCCCACAGCTACACTCATGAGAGCACAAGAAACCAAATTCACAGATGTCACCCGAAAGCAGAAGCAGCTTAAGTTGAACCAATGGTCCCCAGTGGGAGACCGCCTTCCCACCACTCCGGGTGTTGGCGTGGGAAGCAAGGACACTACTGGCCTCAGTGCACAGAGACCAGGAACACTTAACCCTACAGTTCCCAGGACACCCATTCATAACAAAGAATTATCTCAGTAATGCCAAGGTTGAGGGAATGTACTCTAAACCAAGTCTTTGCTTCACTGTACAAATGGTGACACGGGAAACTCCTCTTCGCCTGCAGAGGAATGCCCTGCAGTAGCTGCCGTAAACCTAGGAGTCACGCCCTACCAGGCACCAAGGGGTTCTGGGTGCCACGACACAACAGAAGAGCAGCATTACTGGTCACAGTCTACTTTGGGGACTGGGTGATAGGTTAAAAATAAATAAATGTTACTGTGCTTAATTACATAGTATGAAATAAGTGCCACCTGTTTTAATAATATATTAGAACTAATAACTCAATAAAATAGTAAAAATAAAGAAAACTATACTTACTCGGAAGAAGGATAAACACAGCTAACAACCATCACATTCTGCAATAACAAAAATTGTGGATTTAATGATAGGAAAGAACCACAACATAAAGCTGATCATTTGTTTCTAACGTCTCAAAACCACTCTAGCGGGCTGTTTCCAATCACTCCAGTTTGCTAATAAGGAATAAATGGTTAAAAATGAAAACTGGTAACAAAAACTAAAACAACAACAAAAAGACCAAAAGAGAATGCGCTACGAGAACATTTACTCTCCCTATGTAACCTAGCTCTCTGGGGCCCTGACGTTACGAGCTGGGTCTGAGCAGAATCGTGTTCTTGTCTGAAGATACCAGAGCGTCAAAGCACTCAGGCCACATGTGGCGACTTTCCACACAGAGCCACATCCAATCACAGCTGCTTTTCTCACTGCTGCTTAACCACTGAGCTCTATCCACAATTCTTTTTAAATTTTTTTTAACTTAGAGTCAGGGTCTCACTAAGTTGCTAACACTGGCCTGGAACTTGGACTCCTCCTGCCTCATCTCCCAATTTGCTGGGATCACAGGCACGAGCCACCACACCCAGCCATCATACACCTCAAGGAGAGAGACCTGAACCTCTCTTTTTTGGATAATATGCTTATAAGAGTAAGTGTTTTGCATTTAATAACCCTTCACAGACCTATAGTCCAAATTTTACAGAGGAAAAAACTGAGAATGTGAAATAACTGGCCCAAAGTCACGTAATTATGAAGTATCGCAGCTTGATATGAAGGCAGGGCCCCGGTAAGATTACTGTGACATCTTGCCTCGTCATGCAGAAATCTCCCAAATGTAATTATGAAAGGTCCTTGGGTTGAAAACAAGTACTTATGAACCACTGCGGTTTCCTGCCCTTTGGGAGTCTCACTCCATCGGGGGAGTAAAGGCTCCACAAAACATTAGCTCAGTAAGGCCCTAGGAACAAGTGTAAGACCCTTTATTGGATCTGGATTCCTATTCCCAGGGTAAAATACACTGAGTTTGAATCAGAACCTCAATATAAACACCTATGTTTTGGGGTCACCAGCAACTAAGAATGAGCAAGATGTCAGTCTGATCTTGGTTCCAGAGCCCCCCTCATTCCTCACTCAGGCAGTGGACCCCTTATCTGCATTCCCAGAAGTACCTGCACATCCCTGTTTGTCAGGTGGCTCCCTTCTCCACTACCGACCCTCCACCCATAATCAATCCCTCTTGCCTCTCTCCACTCGATACTCAATTTCACAGCTTTCCACCACATGCTCCGATTCCAAGCCCTCTAACCTCAAAGCTGCATCAGAACCACTGTGTGTCCACAGCTATGATATGAATACCCACGACAACAAGCTGCTTTCTCCAAGCCTAAACATCATCACTCAGGTCCTCTCTGCCCCTTCCTGTAGATCTCACTCGAATATGGAACATTGTTTGGGCGGGGGGGAGGATTGGGAAAGCTCAAGGTAGACTCAAGGTAGACTAGAAAGATGCCTGAAACAGATCTTACCCCATGTTCTTTTCTGAAATCTATTAGGCCTCGGTTTAACAGAATTCCCATGATTAAAATAAATACCTTTTCTACTCCTCTGAGAAATTTGTCCGTTCCTGTATAGTTTCTCCTGGGATCTGTTAGCAGTTCACACAGGCGCTGAATAGTAAAAGGGATACTGCAAGAGAGCACAATACACAGACTGAGGTCATAGTCACCAAGACAACAGGGAACAGCACTTATTTTGGCAGCTAAAGTTTTGAGTTGCTCTTGTTAAGCCACAAAGGGGAGTGAAGGGATGAGTCATTTACAAGGACACAATAAGCACACCTGCTCCAGGATTTGAGCAGCAGTTAAGGAACATCTAAAACTAGCGTAATGCTCAAAACTGTTAGACACATTTTAATGTCATATTCTAAATCTTGATAATCCAATTTTAAGGTGAGAGTAACACAATGTCAAGCTACAATTTATCTATATCAACTTCTCATTCTTCTGCATGTGGTATCTGAACACAACCATATGATTTTATTACTTGATAAAACACATCGTTCCAACGAGAAAGTATTTTAAACACAGTTCTGCCAATGTTACAATTTTATATAAACCTACATGTTTAATCAAACTTTATATATACACAAACTCATATTTTGTTAAGAACCACACTGTTAACCACTGAATGCTTTTACCACAATATAATCTGCACTTGATCACAGCAAAGACAAAATGGACCCACGTGTGGAGCAAGAATCATTTTTATAATATCAAGGTTGAGCTCACACGAGTACGAGCGTTCATCAGAATTACAGCTCAGCAGCAACACGGTGAGTGCGACAAGTGACAACTGTAGCTAAAATGAACAAACATACACCTCTGGACTTCGGTGTCTGCCATACACATCTATTTATTCTCTTCCGGAAGAAAATCGCAAAGCCTCCAATGACGAATGCACATTCACAACGTCATTTGCTCCCATGAGCAGGCTGACCCAGGATTTCCCCACGAGGTGAAGCGGCTTGTGCGTGGTAATCACAGGGCTCAAATCCAGCTGCCCCCATTTCCAATCCTGTGTCTTTTTCACTGCACCACATATACTTAAAAAAAAAAAGCTGTTTATTTTCTAATTGGAGAAACTACACTTGGTTCTCATAGTCTTAGAGTCATTATTCTTTTCTTTTTTTTTTTTTTACCAGGGATTGAACTCAGGGAGAGACGGCCACTGAGCCACATCCCCAGCCCTATTTTGTATTTTTTTTATTTGTGAGACAGGGTCTCACTGAGTTGCTTAGGGCCTCGCTGAGTTGCTGAGGCTGGCTTTGAACTCGCGATCCTCCTGACTCAGCCTCCCAAGTCGCTTGGATTACAGGCGTGCGCCACCACGCCCAGCGAGTCATTATTCTTATGTTCTTTATATATTTGATTTATAATTTTTGAAAATTAAATGTTATTACATGAAAACAAATGTTTAATTATCTCATTTGGTTAAGTCCAAGAATCAGTCTTTTTACTCAATTAGCATTCAAACCTAAAAGTGAGAAAACTTTGTTCCATGCCAAAGGAAAGGGTACAAAGTAAAAAATTAACTATTTTCCTGATACCACAAATATCCAGAAGCAACCAGAAATATAGAATTTCAATGCTCCTTGTGACAGGTACAGAAAATCCCTCTGGCTTTCTGACAACATTCTGAAAGTCTCTTTTGCAAATCAGAGTGAAGTACATATCAAGATAAAGAATCTTTTAAAATGGAGAAGTACAAAGCATAGCAACAGCATCACTAAAAACCACACAGTAACTCTCCACATCCTTTTTTGTTCATTCTCATCAACACAACACACAATTACAAACCTACAGTGAATGCAGAAAGCAACAACTCCATAAAGACCTTCTCGGCACTTTCCCAGGCTGCATGTGATCACAAACACCAGCTTCTCGACTGTCTGTCCCCTTCTTGTATCTGACTGGAAGTTTAAGGACAGGACCTCGTCATGTACATTATCATACTCAATACACAATTCATCTGTGTACACACGTACGTACACACACACACACACACACACACACGAAAGGCTGTACCAGAATGCCCAAATACTGGAGGTGTAACCTGCTCACTGACCCCTCTTCCCTTCCCTATCATTCCTCTTAAAACCTTAAATACATGGAATACCACACCGAGGCTACTCTCATTCTTCACAGTAACAATATAATGAAGAGGGTTTATGTACTATTTGAAACAGGAAGAACAGCACAAATGTTCAGGTATTCAAATGGTACTTAACTGACACATAATTTTATGTTAGCCAACTAAAATTCTTTCCCATACTATATTCCTATTCTTTCCTGAAGTATTTTCTCTTAAATAAAAATTAGCTTTAACATTTGAATCCTTTTAAACTTCCTGTTTAAAATTTACTGTTTGGGGGGCTGGGGACGTAGCTCGGCTAGCAGAGGGCTTACCTCACACACGCAAGGCCCTGGATTCAATCCCCAGCACCACAAAAAACAAGCAAACAAAAAAACGGTCTGGGTTAATTTTCTTGAGGAATGTCCGTAAAGCTGAAGCAAATCGCTGCTACTGGACGTACAGGTGAACACTGACACCACTTTCAGGGGAAGTCTTTGAATGCCATGTTGACAACAGCAGCCTGTGATGAAGAGGGCTGGCGCTCCCTTGCCAAGTTTCCAACAGATGGCGCTGCCGCACCAAGAGGTACCCTCCTCCCTGGGACAGGCTGGACACAAACAGGCCATTTCTTGTAAATATTCCACCCTCTAGAATATTACAATAATGCACTACAAAGTCTCCATACATACAGTTTGCACTTCTTAACCTACCCTATGAACACTCTGGCAGAACAAACGCAAATCAGAATGACAATGATAATTGCTAATAAAGTTTGTACACACTGCTGATACTCTACGCCAGGAGAGCAAGCACAGACCTGGGAACAGTGAATCCAAGGCAGGCCATGGGAAGAGACTTCAGAATATACAGAGCGGCAATTCAAACACATTTGCTATGGCCATTTGGAAGGTGTGTTTCCTCTGGTTACTAGAGAACACACAAATGTTCATTCTAACTCATGAAAATGCTAAAAGCCTTCCCCAAATAAAAACCACTACCTAAATTAAGACACATGAGCTCAGAAAAATAAAGAGCAAAAATTGGGGTGGGCGTTGAAAACATGCATACCACTCCATTGTCAATTAAAGTATGAAGCAGAAGCCTAAAATGGGGGGCGGACAGGCAAAGGATGTCCACTAGCAAAGGTGTAATGTAAAATAAGTAACTTCCAGGAAAAATGCTTTGGGTATTTACAATGAAATCTATTTAATCCATTTAATCTATTTAATTCTGCAATGACATGTTGGCTCATCTACCCATACGAAGATGAAAAACTGGGTGTACATGAATCTGAAAAATCTGCATGGTTAGCTAGCATTTCATGTATATAATATGTGTATTATATATCTATGTGCCTGGGTAAGTCAAAAAGACTTAAAAAAAAAAAAAAAGAAGTTGACGTAAAGTGAAGGATCCAAAAAGAGCAGGTTCTCAAGTGGCATTACTCAAAAATGCTATAGGAAGCCCGGCGTGGTGGTGCATGCCTGTAATCCCAGTGGCTTGGGAGGCTGAGGCAGGAGGATGCTAGTTCAAAGCCAGCCTCAGCAACTTAGCAAGACCCTAAGCAACTCAGTGAGATCTAAATAAAATACAAAATAAGACTGGGGATGTGGCTCAGTGGCTGAGTGTCCCTGAGTTCAATCCCTGATTCCAAAAACAAACAAACAACAAAAAGCTACAGGAAAACTGTTGAGCAGTTTACTTTCAATGTACAAAGTATAAAATAGGTTTTAAAACAAACACCTGGCCAGCCAACAAGGAGACCTGTTTTAGTCAGCTTTTTTGCTGCTATGACTAAAGGATCTGACCAGCACAACTGTAGCAGAAAACAAGTTTATTTGCAGGTCCACAGGAGGCCGGCTCTGTTCCTTGGGTTCAAGGTGAGGCTAACCATCATGGTGGAAGAGTATGGCAGGGGGAAACAGCTCACACTGCCATCAAGAAGCAGAGAGAGGGCTGGGGATATAGCTCAGTTGGTAGAGTGCTTGCCTTGTAAGCACAAGGCCCTGGGTTCAATCCCCACACCGCAAAAAAAAAAAAAAAAAAAAAAAAAAGTAGAGAGAAAAAGAAGCAGAGAGACACTCCACTCTCCAGACACTGTGTGTGTGTGTGTGTCCCCCATAGCCATGCCCCAATGAACCATTCCCTCCAGTTACCAATCAGCGTTAATCCCAACAGGGATTAATTCACTGATTAGGTTAAGACTCTCAACAACCCAATCATTTCTCCTCTGAACCTTCTTGCATTGTCTTACACATGAGCTTTTGGGGGACACCTCACATCCAAACCATAACAAGACCTCACTCAAGGTGAATTTGCTTCCAAGTGTTCATGTTTTTGTCTGGGAAACAGGGACTCTGAGTGCTCTTATGTAATGATCAAGAGACCTAAGTGTGATGTGATATATGTAAGTCATTTAACAATGCCTAAAATATTTTAGTAAGTGTTAAGTAAATCCTGGTACTATCATAATCCTGATCCCATCCACATCTAATGAAGACTGCAGGAAGGCACAAATGCTCCAAAGACCAACTGGGGAAGAATAAAGTCAAAGGAAGAACTGTTTCATAATCTCAGGGAAAATCAACTAACCATTACTAAGGCCCATGCTTTTTGTATTAATTACATTTATTCATTTGAATTTGCTGCCCCCATTTATTTAATAAACCCACAAAACCAAGTCTTGCATATCTAACAACTTTGGAAATGCTCACTCCACAAAGTTGTTGAATATCAGAGAACCATACCTAAGCATGAAGTAGCAACTCAGTGCTATTTTTCAAAAAGAGAAAATTCTGGTGGCTTGGGATGTAACTCAGTGGCAGAGTGCTTGTCTAGCAAGGGCAAAGCTCTTGGGCTTGATACCCTAGCACTACAAAACAAAACACGTGACAAAGACCCCCCCCCCCAAGAGAAATTTTAAACAATAAGGCTAAACACCCTGAAACATACCATTCCTTGTTCAATTTTAACCTGAGAATATAATTTGACTAAATTTATCTTAACCTGTTTAAATGTTTTCATACTCAGTTGTAAAAATACGCAAAAATGTTCTGATTATACATCAAGGAATCCAATCAAAGCGAAGACACACAGAAAAATGCACATTTCATTCAGTTCTAAGATACAAATCAACCTTTTGTGCAACTTTCCTCACAAAAAACCCCACAAAGGAACATAAAATATAACACAGGTTTATCAGAGTAAAGAGCTAGAAGGAGAGAGATTCTATTTTCTAACTAGTCTGACTTTAGAACTAAACTATTCAAGTAGAAACTCACTCAAATATCTGTTATCAAAAGCTGAATAGGTTCACAGTGGCATTTATTCTTAAGGCATAAAAGTCAGAACACCTTGGAATCCTTTGATGCTCTGTCTACTTGAAGTAATATGCTCTTTCTGTACCAAGGTTTAACATTTACATGAACACACACACACATACTTCATATCCATGTATTTTGTAACTCAAACCAAACGTCAAGAATTCTGAGACTTGGGTGGCAAGAATGGAGGAAGGATAGATAGCATAGAGGGAAGGGAGGGGTAGGGGTGGGGGTGGGGTGGGGGGTAAAAATAATAACAGAAAGTGTGACAGATACCATTGCCCTGTGTACATGCATGAACGCACAGATGGTGTGACTCTACTTTGTGTACAAGCAGTGAAACAATAGCTGTACTCCATTTGTGTTCAATGAATCAATAAGTAAATAAAAAAAAAAGAATTCCGAGACTTATTGAAAATGTCATCATAAAATGACAAGTGTAAAAGATTTAAGAAAATGAAGGATGGGACTTTTTCAATAATGACAAGCAATCCCAATGTTGCAAATAAACTGCATCACTCCAAGCCCCCAAACTCATCTATGGTACTTGTCCAAGATTTCAATCAAGTGAATCAGAGTGCCTACAGTAGTCTAAATCGTTATTTTATTTGGATTAAATATAAATAAAGGAAAAGTTAACTAATTTTCTGCTAGTTCCTGCTTTTCAATTTTAAGAATTCTATTAGATGGGCTGGGGCTGTAGTTCAGTGGTAGAGAGCTTGGTCAGCATGCACAAGATCCTAAATCCAATCCCAGCCCTTCAAGAAAGTAACGGAGTATCACATCAAACAGTATTATTACTGGACAAAGCAAGGTGGGCAAACAGAGCAAGGAGGGATGAATGCTAGATAATGTCAATTCTTTACCAATTTTAAAGAAATGGGTCCAAGGAGTCAGAGAACAAAGGAATGAAAGACAAAGGACCCAGGCCCTCAGTCCCTGAGAAATCCAGAGCTGACTCTAAGGCAAACAATAGAAAATCAAAAAAGGGTATGTTTTGATCTATAATTCATAAAGTACGAAAATCTCACGTGTTCTTTTTAAATAAAGGATAAGGTGGCACCCTCTCAGGTGTAGAAACTTTCAAGACACTCATTGGTGTGCGTACACCTGTAAAACAATTGTGAAATTTTCAGAGCCAAGTCAACTTTGGCTGATCATTAACATTAAAATAACTAGAAAAGAAATCTGAAGTCAACAGGACAACGATGTTTGTAGCCTGCTACACCTCCCTTGCAGATCCCGGAAGGATGCTAGGCATCACGCAGCAGGTATTTTCCCAGACCCTCTCGTAAACACACAGGCGACACTATTTTTGTTTGCCACACAGGCGAAACATTTTAGAAAGAGCAAGTGTCACCAAGAGCAGAATTTAAGAGGTTAACTCACATTCATCATTCTCTATTCTGAATAACTCTAAGGACATAAAATGGATTAACTACCAGAACTGAGAGTTATTTTCTCTACCCCTCAAAAGCCCTTTCTGAGTACTACAAGAATGAACCATCCACTCCTAGCAGTTAGTTCCTAAATTACACTCATGATGTCAGAGACAGGAAGATGATTTTCACAAGTGGCCTTTGAGGCAATACATGCATTCTTCCTCCTCATAATTCCAAGTGCAGGGCACGAAGTGGCAATAAAGATCTTTGAACTGACCATTCCAGTAAAAATTTCCATTTTGTTTGTTTCAATTTTTGGTGTTACTTAAAAAACTGTAACCTCAGTTCTATAGAGTAGCTATGATCCATCTTCTCCTATAAAACCCACAGTTCAAAGGTAATTTTAAAAGGACAAGCAAATGACTTCAAAATTAAAAGAACTTAAGCGTCTACCTACGTAATTCTTCAATGTTCTACTCAACCAAATACAAACAGAAACTTTCCCTTCCTTCATATACCTGTCTGCTGAGTGACCACAGTGCTCAAGTACTCACTCTTCCAGGCCTGGTCTGGAAAAGACACCGCCCCATCCTCCAGGAACCTCTAGCTCAGGACACCAGCAAATAGGCAAATGGAAAACTTCAGTCAAAGAGTAAAGAATTGTATCTGACAACGTACTAAAGTAATTTTGAAAATGGATAAGCTTTTTATGGCCAAATACTAAGAAGAATTTAATATAATGTCTTTACAAGTTAAAGGCAAAAACAACGAAAAACTTAAAAATAAGAATCAGCAAAAGAAAATAAAAGGATTATGAAAGAGCAATTCATAAAAGAGGTACCAGCACATAAAGATACTATTACACCTGCAACCAAAAAACACAAAAACATACCCAGAGAAATTAAGAATTACAACATCTGCATTTAAAACTCATGAATGCATAAATGAACACACTGTGAGGTAGATTTTAGAGTACTAATAAACTTAATTAAGTATATGATCTTGTCTAGCAATTACAATATAAATCACAAACACCAACAATCTCATATATACATACATATATATATATATATATATTCAGTACATGATATTCATCAATAAAAGACATGTGTAAGAATGTTTAGCCAGGCACGGTGGTGCACACCTGTAATCCCAGCAGCTCAGGAGGTCGAGGCAGGAGGATTGCGAGTTCAAAGCCAGCCTTAGCAACTTAGCGAGGCCCTAAGCAACTCAGTGAGACCCTGTCTCTAAATAAAATATAAAATAGGGCTGGGGATGTTGCTTAGTGATCGGGTGCCCCTGAGTTCAATCCCTAGTACCCAAACAACAACAAAAAAGTATGTTCACTGTAAGCATTGCTCATTACAGCCAAAAAATAAATGCCCACCACCAAAAGGGACAGGGGTGAATAAATTATAACCCGTTTAAGTAAGGGAGAACAATGCAGTCCCTTCAAGAGAGTACACACAAGTTTTACCGATTATAAAGACGACAGCAAAACGCTTCTGAAAGGAAACTACAACTAGCATGTGACATGATTTTATTACATTCTTTTCTTTGGGTACCTACTTCTACGACACTGGATATCTATTTAAAAGTATGAACATATATACCACTTCTGTAATTTGAAAGTTAACCTATTACAAATATGGGCAGAGGTATACTATAAAAGACACCTTTAAACTGGTTAAAAAAGAACCAAATGTTTCCTAAGAACTTTTTAAAAATTAATTCATAAGTATATTCAAAACATGAAATTGAAAAGATTATAGACATGTTTTAACATATAGTACAAACAAAGAAAATATAAAGTGAGAGTTCCTAATCTATCACTGGTTAAGACTTAATTTCTACTTGATTAGGGTAAATGAGTCATAAACTCATTCTGAAAAACAATTTAAAAAATTTAGGTTCAAAATATTCAACTGAAAGATGAAAAAAGTTTTAAAAGCAATTATGTTTAAGTATGCTTAGGCATTTAATGACTGTTCCAATCATTTTCTGAAGTAGATGAATTGCTTGCTTTACAACTAAGAAACGATAAATATTTAGATTATCTAAAAACCCTACTAATGCATCTCGTCCAACTTCATTTCAAAGTCTTAAAAATGATACTTGCTATTTACCAATTCAGAATCGCAAGTACGTGGTATGATGTGACTTGTTTCACCTTAACTCTTATTTGGTGGGAGCCATGATTTGGGAGCTAAAGAAAAGTCATTATAATGTCTAAGTACTTTTTATTTGTACAGTTCAATGATAAATACCATGCAACATGTCTGATACACAGGATATGGCTTCTTCTGGATAAGGACTTTTAAGAAGAAGTTTTAACTCAAACTGGCAAGGAAACAAACACGGTTACATAATTTCAACAGCATGCTCAGTCTCAGACCTAAGGCAAAGCTAGATGATGGACCTCAAAGACAAAGCTATGACACCTCCTAGCCCCAAAGCCAATGCATAAGCATCAGACATTTAAAGCAAAATTCCTGAGCTTTAAAAAGTTGTTACATGACATTTAACCAAGATTACACTTTCTTAACTTCAAAAATTCCATGTAAATCAAGCCATTTATGTTACCTAAAAATACAATCAAAATCCTTCAAATAAAACCTACCTCCTAATGATTTAATGGTTAGTGTAAATACAATTCATTACATTTAGTATCATTCCACACCCCACACTGTTCACATTAGACAAAATACCGCATAATTCAAATTCACAGACATTTCCTCCTTACAATAAAGGAAAAACTGAAAATATGAAGTTCTAAAAGGAAAGAATTTAAAATGACAGAATATGAGACACAGCATTATTTTTAAAAACATCACCTTTATTTTATTGCAGTGTGCCTTTTTAGTGTTTAATGTTTTACAAAAGTCTAAGAATGGTTACTTGCTGAAAGAGAGAACGGGATTCAAATATTACTAAATAAAAATTGATAAGTAGAATACTTTTATAAATTGGCATTTTTCATTTTAAAAGATATGTGGGTTCTCTTAATGATACACAAGTTCTGTACTACGTATAAAGACTTTTAATTCCAAATATAGCACAGTAAAGGAAAAAACATGAAAACATTTCCTGATATATGAATGCTTCCATTATTATACCTACTTCATTGATATTCATAAAAAATTGGTTAAAAAAGATTTTAAGGCTGTAAACATTTTCAATACTTATAAGCTAAAAATCCCTAACTACTATCGGTTGCTAGACACATAGAATTCATTCTTATAATCAATTATCAAATGATGACATATCAAAACTAGACAGAAAAAAATCTTTTTTCTGCTAAAAATGAAACCTTTAAAGTAGAATTAAGTGCATACCCATTAAATCCAGTGACAATTTTCAGAATTCTTTCCTTCATTTCATCAAAGGGAATATATTCCACATTAGGATTAGGAGGACCTCTTGGTTCAGGAGCTGAAGTTCTGAAATCATCCATCACTTTCTCCAGTTTGAAAATAAAATATCCTTTAAATTGAGACCATTGAATCCTATAAGCAAAATAGGAAACAAAATATAATACCATGTATCTTCAAAATTCTTGGACTACAAAGCACAAACCCAGAATACACTAACACTAACTAAATTAAAATGTAAGTATTCCTGGGAAATTCTGCTCAATAGCACGCATCAGCATGATCAACGTGCTCACAAGCCCGATTCTACAAAGCCCCCAACTCCTCTGACCCAAACAAAACCAAAATCTGTTTAAAACCTTTCAAATGAACCACCTCTGGCTGATAGCCAACCAGGTGTTAAGTCCTCTTAGTATTTAAATAAATTGATTTCAACTCTCTCAAAACCAAACCAAACAGGGAGGTGGAACTGTTCCACTGAAGACAGGTCAGAACACAACTCACACCATAATCTCTCAGCATCGAAACAATAATGCACACGTGGACTAGGAAGGTTTCTAATCTTTTAATTGTCAAGTAACAAAACAAGCTTTAATTTTTCATTTCTTTGCAGTGAATATTTTCAGGCTCTTTTGTCAAAACGTATCTTTACATCATTGACAACCTGTCAGTGTGACATAGTAAAAACACATCATTACCTATATTATTATTTTATTGTTAATACACTGAATTAACATATGCACTTTCTTATTCTTTTCCCCCTCAAACTTCATCACTAACAAAGAGGGAGTTTCCTAGTGACTCCCGCATGAATACCTAAATCCCAACTCAGGAATGTCCCCGCTTCCCCAAGCAGACAGCAGATCCATTTCTTACACTGATTACACAGAGGTAACCGCAATGTTGCTAACCTATGACACTCTTGTCCCTTTCAGTGTCCCTGCAAACACTAGGACAACAGTTTCCAAAATGTGATCCAAGAGATCAAAGTTACAGCTGTTAAGCAAAAGTTGCCTTTTCCACTATATTGACATCTGCACTAATGGTGCCAAAGAAAGGGCTGGCGGTAAAAGTGATGGCAATTTAGCACTAACCAAGACAGTGGAACGAGACTGAACTAATGCTAGTAGTCATTACATACTTTACCACAAATTTATAGTGTTAATTTTAAGAAAAAAGTGTTTCAATTAAAAAGTAACAAAGAAATAAAAACTACTAATTTCACTGAATACACACCTTTTCAGTATTCTATGCAACAAAATCAGAAATGCCCCCATATGTGAATACTGCCTACAGAAGTTGTATAGAGGTCTTGGGAAGCAACCCCAGATAACAGGACCAGCTATACTACCTGCTCTTTTTCACAGAAAGGACTGCCACACAAATTAATGCTTACTCAGATCAGGATGTGTGGAAGGATCTCTCTGAAAAAGCACCTAAGGGAGCTGCCATTTCAAGAGAAACTGGCAATATTCATTGTGAAAGATAAAGCTTAAACTTCTAAGCCAAAAACTAAAAAATCTGGGAAATTTTTATTCTTCACCATGAGCTTGGAAAGTTCCTGATATATTTTTAAGATCTTATGAAAGCAATCAGTGCTGACATAAAAGTGGCACCCAAAGCATGAGCAATGGGCCAGTTTGTCTGGGTAGATGAAGATATTCTGGAGATGGCTGGTGTGTATGGCAGTAACACACTTTGGTTACAACAATAAAATCTAAGCTATGTATGTTTTAATATAATAAAAAAAGTCTTGAAAAATAGGTAAAAATTTGATCAGACATTTCTCCAAAGAAGTTATGTATGGACCAATAAGCACATGAAAAAATGTTCAGCATTGTTATCCATCAGGATGCAAAGCAAATCAAAACACTGCACAATGAGATACCAATTTCACCCCTTCTCTCTTTGCAGGTTTTTTTTTTTTTTGGTGGTTGGGGGCAGTAGAGGCAGTGGGGGTGGGAGTTAGACCCAAGGGTGCTTCACCACCAAGTCAAATCCTAGCCCTTTTTATTTTGAGTCAGGACCTCACTAAGCTGCTGAGGCTGGCCTCAAACTTGAAATCCTCCTGCCTCAGCCTCCCAAGTTGCTAGGATTACAAGTGTGTGCCACCAGGCCCAGCTTTTCTTTGCAGTTTTAACACACAGGAAGTCCCAAGTACTCATCTGTGAATATTTCAATGAAATTAACACCAGTGAATAAAAATAGGTTGGAGATCATAATCTAGACTTTACATATTTTATTTACATTATTATATCATAATTATTATACTATTTAATTTTACACTATATTTGTTTTTATAGGTGTTTCACATTGGGACCATGGGACAAAGTAGGTTAATAACCACCCACTAATTTAGACATTTTATGAACTCAGATTACCTTATATGCAGGAATTCCCCTTGTTCCCGTCTTTCTCCATTAATCATTAATAGTAACAGCCAGACGATAAGGGAAATTATGAGGGGCTTCAAAGACTATGATAGTAAGTCATGACACAGGAATTAAATCCCATACGCTGACAAATTATGTACACACTGCATTTCGACTTTCACATGTATTAGTTATTCTAAATTAGATCCAAAAGACAATATTAATGTGATACTATGACACACACAAATTTTTAAAAGCGCCTCTATAACTTGAAGATCCATTTTTGTTGTTGTTGGAATACAACTATCTGATGAAAACAAAAATAGAAAATGCTTCCCTGAAAAGTATACAGAATTCAGGAAAACAGGCCAGGAGCCAATCAACTAAAAATATGGCAATAAAAATGATTTTCTTAGGAATGAACGTATTAGAGGAAAATAGAAAACAAAGACAAAACCTTAGCTTTCAATATGAAAGTGAATATTCTAAATAAATGCTTATGAAACTAATTTTCAACTTCAGAATCAATTTCTCCACGTAAAATATTCCCCCCAAATAAAACACATACTCACAACTTAAATCTACTTTCTGGAAAAACCTCAAGAATTTACTGAAATTCATTACCCATTAATTTTTTAAGTCTCCTTCCCTTTGCTTCCTTTTCTTCTTTTTCTCTCAATTTCCCCTTTTTGTACTTTCTCCTCTAGGAAAGCAAAACTCCTATCACTAATAAATATCTTCCTGTTGAACACCACACTGACCCTCTTTTCTTCTCCACAGGAATTCCTAAGTCCATATTAAACTTGTTTCCCTCACAGTTCTCTAAAGGCTAAGATATTTTTCAAAGGCTCAAGGACAGACTAATACATCTTTTCTTTTCCCAGCTGCTTCTACAATTTAGTGGCCAGTGGCCACAGCATTAACTTACTGTCTCTATACTGTTCCAAAATCTATTACGATTATTTTCTGGCCTGGGTATTGTAGTTCAGTGGCATAGCACCCACCTAGCCTGATGAGGTACCTGGGTTCAATCCCCAGCACCTCAAAAATAAGCAGACAAGATAAGTAAAAACTCTGCAATCAGCCTAACTGCATTCCACACTGAATGGAAAGGAGGCTAAAATGCGAGCAAGCAGCAAAAGTTCTACCACCGGTAACTGCTCCAAAGGACAGTGACTACTGTACCATCTGTAAACACGGAAGGGGAACATGAGAATGAGCAAATGAAAAGAAATCGGCTGGAGCTGATCGCTCAGGAAAGGTGACAGGCTTATACACAATCTTTAAAAGGCAGAGAATTGAATCAGGAGACACAGTATCAGACAATTCAGTCTTGATTATGACCGAGGCAAGCAAAATTAGTGAATTTAATCTGAACACGGGGTTAAATAAGACTTGCACAAAGCACAAATAAAACAGAATCCTGACAATGTTTTGAAGAATCAAGGTTCCTTCTGCATTATCATACTGTATCACATTATAATTTATTAACTGAACTTGGATGAGTGGAATCCATACACCCTGTCATCCCTCAGTACCAGAAGGGGACTGTTTCAGAACCCCACCCTACCCACATGGGGGACTGAGACTACAGCTCGGAGGCAGAGCGCTCATCTAGCATTGTGAGGCCCTGGGTTTGATTCTTAGCACCACACAGAAAAAGAAAAGTATGCTGTCCATCTACAAACTACCAAAAAAATCAACACTAAACCCACCAACACTCACATCTTATACTTGCATGAACCTACAAACATCTCCTGGTATAGGACTCTCGATCACCACTAGATTATTTACACTGACACAATGCAAATGACATATAAATCACTATTGTAGTACTGCACTGTTTAGAAAAATGATGACAGGAGAGAGCAGCAGACACAAGCCCCCTCTAGAACACATCCCTCCGTGGTTGGCTGAATGTGCTGAGGTGAACACAGATACAGTGGACTGACCACACACAGTCCTATCTCCACCCCCACTCAGAGGGGAAAAAAAAAAAAAAAAAAGACCTATTCACAGTTACCAAACAGGAATAGGAGTTTTGAAGACGAAGAAACTGGGGAAAACAGGGCTGGGATGTGATGGTGGTGGACCACTTGCCTAAGACACATAAGGCAATGGGTTCAATGCCAACACTGAAGGTAGAAGGGACTAAAGGATAATATGTCTAATTAGTTTAGAGAAAGCTCCATATCCTGAGTAATTATAGTTGGTGAGTTTTTCACTTTACAGACAATTCTATGAAAAAAAATTACTGATTCAATAATGGTACCATTTAACACTCTCTAGAAAGTGCACTATTTAAGAGACAAAAAATAAAATAGTAACCAGAAATCAGAACAACAGTATGAGAAGTCCAAAGTTGAAATGGCCATGGTTTAACACCACCACCACGACCACAGAAAATGGAGAGTAAACCCCAAAGTATCTCAAATCAGAAACATTTCTCAAAATGGGAAATAACAAGTAGCATTAAGGATAAGAAACTAGAACCTTTGTGCACTGCTTAAGGAAATGTAAAACGGTGCAAGTCACTGAGGAAAACAGCCTCAGAGTTCAACATAAGATCACCACACAACCCAGCAATTCCACGTCTAGAACTGAAGGCAGTGATTCCAACAACTGTACACCAACGTTCAAGGCAGCATGAGTCACTACCACGAAAAGCAAAAGCAACCCCAAAATCCATCAACAGCTGAATGAACAGTCTTACATATGTACAATGGAATATTACTTAGTCTTAAAAAGAAATACAATTCTAATACATGCTACAACATAGATGATGCTTGAAACTATTACATGAAGTAAAATAAGCCAGACACAGAAGAACAAATACTGCATGAATCCACTTAGATGAGGCATCCAGAAGCAAAACCACATAAAGCAGTTGGGGAGAGGAAGAAATAATGAGGAATCATCATGTAATGGGTACAGAATTGCAGAAGATGAAAAAGTTCAGAAAATGGATAATGACAATACAGCCATCATCATAAGCACTATGAAAGTGGACACTTACTGGTTAAAGTGGCAAATTTATGTTATGCATGTTTCGTCACAATAAGAAAGTAAATAAAAGCCCCAGAATTAATTAATACAGTTGGCCCTCCATGTCCAACGGCTTCACACCTGTGGATTCAACAAACCAAAAATCCAAAGAATTCAGGGGGGGAAACTGCAGCGAGCACATGCACAGACCTGGATTTTCACCTGCTATCACAGATGAGCTACCTAGGTTCTCATCTACCTATCCACCAGGTTCTCCACTCGCTCACCTGCTCAAGAGCATCACTCAAGCTGTCCTCCACCTTATACCGTCAATGACACTACCTCAACTTTTTACACATCATTCCCAGCATACGCTTTTTTCCCACCTTGAAATTTTTCTTTATTCCTCCTTCCCTCCTAGTTTTCATATCAATAAAATTTCTCTGTAATAAAATTTCTATAAAGAACTCTCCCTCCCAGTACCTCTCAAATCCCCTCCAATCAAGCTTTCAGCCCCATTGCTAAGCCCACTCTGCTCTATCAAGGCCACCCACCACCTACCTCCACATTGCTGTAGGCTGGTCAGGTCCTGCACCCCAAGGGGTCCGGTTAACCACACACAGCTGATGGAGCACTCCTCATCACTTTTCTGGGTTCTCTGTCATCTCACACATCTGCCTGTTTTTCTTTTCTGGTTTCCCCAAATGCTTAATGCTGCAGCAGTCAAAAGCTCTAACTACTATCTTTTGTCTACCTATACTCGGTGATCTTAACAAGTAAGGAGGTCTTTAATATTATCCATATGCCAATTAGATCTCCTGATCCCCAGACGCACTGATCCAAGCCCCTTCTTCATGTCTCCATTTGGCCAACTAATACACAACATGCCCAAAACAACTCCTGACTGTTCCCACAAGCTGCTCCTCTCCCGGCCTTCCCCTCTCAGGTGTGATGAAATGCCACCCTTCTGGTTGCTCAGGCAAACTCCTGAGTCACTACTGACTCCTTTCTTTCTCTCACCCACCACAGCCTGTCAGGAAGTCCTATCAGGTGTGCCTTCCCTTCAAATATGTAAAGAATGTGACTAAGTCTTACTACCCCTGCTACCACTTAATGCAAACACCTATCATCTCTTAAGCGGAATTCAGTCTATCATCTCTTAAGCGGAATTCAGTAACACCCGTGTGGGGCTAGGGTGCAACTCAGTGGTACAGCACGTGGGCAGCATGCCTGAGGCCCTGAGTCCAATCCCCAGCATGAAAAGGAAGAGAATCAGAAGAAAAACAAAGTAACCCATGCCCGGCTTACTTCACCTAAAACATTTTCAGTACCATCACAGAACAATTATTTCAAAACTTCAGTTTGATAATGTCACTTCTCTGCTCAAACATTTGTAATAGTTCTGGATTTCACTCAGCAAGGGCTGAAGTCCTTATAATGGTCCACAAAGCCCTACACGACCTGTCTCCCAACTCCTTTATCGCCTCCTCTCTCTGGTCAGGCTACTCCAGTCACAGTGGCCCTCGTCTTAAGCTGTGAAACGACTCTTCCATATACACATGGCCAACTCCCTGATTTCCCAAATCTTGTTCAAATGGCACCTTCTCAATAAGGCTTGCCCTGACCACCTTGTTTAAAACTGCAACTCCCTCTCCACCTTTGACTCGAATTCTCCTTAGACTTTTCTTGTTTTTACATCATGCAAACAACCTAATTAAGATGATAATGTATTTATTATATTTACTATTGACTGCACATTTGTTCATCAATACATGTATTGCAAGTACCAAGAAAAATGTCTGGCAGATAATAAATGCCCAATAATTATTTAGTGTTCAATTAATTTTGGGTAAATGATTATATTGAAGACTACTTTGTGTGAATAATGTTCACAACAACCCACGTATAATGAGGGGGGAAATCATGAAGCAAAAAGTGCCACTTTCCAATCAGAGTAGGGAACTATTATAATTAAAACTTTTATTAACCGACAAGGTATAGTATAGACTCATGTTTTAATTGTAATGCATAATAATAATGGCAAACACTTACCAAAAATGTCAGGCAATGTTCTAAGCACTTTAAACATATTAACTCCATTCTCACACATCTATGAGTTACCTGGCAGCACTGACCCCATCTTATTATTAAGATGGCAACTTAGGAATAGATCAAACAACCTGTCTTAAATAACCTGCCCATAACTGCACAACTAGTAAGTGGCAGAACCAGGCTTTCAATCAACACCGAGGCATTTTGGCATCAGAATCTGCCTTCTTAATACATGACATCTTAAAAGCATAAGCCAAAAAAAAAAAAGTCAATGCAAAATATGCATCTGTAAGTTGCTCTGTGATGTGAAAACATATGAAGGAGTCTAGATGCCTTCATGGAGCTCACAATCTAAACAAAAATAATACACAAAAAAATAAGAGCACAGCAAAACATGCATGATAATAGAAGTAATTATAAACTACTGTAAAAGCATTGAGTTACATCTAACTCAGAACACAGGGAAGCTCTCCAGAACGGAGGCCTTAGCATATACCGTAGACGATGAGCACAAAAGTCCAGGCGTGGTGACATACAACCTGTAATCCCAGCAGCTCCAGAGGCTGAGGCAGGACTATCACAGGTTCAAAGCCAACCTTAGCAACTTGGCGAGACCCTGTCTCAAGATTAAACTTTAAAAAAATGCTAGGGATATGGCTCAGTGGTTGAACACCCCTGGGTTCAATACCCAGTACGAAAAGAAAAAAGAGATGATGATGATGAACACAAAGGTCTTTTTCCCAGGGAGAGGAAAAATATACGTGAATGGACACAACATCACTATGATGAGGGAACAGAA
The DNA here is from genome assembly GCA_020662805.1 of Glaucomys volans. NCBI lineage: Eukaryota > Metazoa > Chordata > Mammalia > Rodentia > Sciuridae > Glaucomys > Glaucomys volans. The sequence goes on from JAJEJO010001750.1 coordinate 270,239, forward strand.
TTAAGTTTAGAACAGAAAAAACACAGGGAGCAAGTTGGAGAAGTGCAACTTCTGTAGAGACAATCATATACCTCTACCCCTTAATTCCATAAGGATCTTGAAATACAACCTATGGAAAGGGAGGGGGTGCAGAAAAAGCTTAATTATGGGACTAACAATATTTACACTGTTGCATGACCACTTTAACAGCACAAATTAGACAAACCAGAAAGGGCAAATTACCAAACTTACACAACCCTCCCACCACCACCAGCAGTGAACAGATCCTGCCCACAGAACCACACTGCTGTCTGCATTTGCATACCCATTACCACTGACATTCTATACTGCAAATTCTCATTTCCTCTAACTTTAAAAAACCTAACAGCCTCCCAAGTGATTTCCCCAACTCTCCTCAATTATACTTGATCTCCAGAGGGCAAAGCTCTGGTTTATTGCTCCAGATCAAAATCCTTCCATAACTTTCAAGGTCTTCCTAAATCCAGAATTCTGTTTGGTAGCAATATACTTTCTGATCTCCCCTAAATCTACCTCTGTAGTCCTGACTACTCCTGTGCTCACTGCTTCCTCTGCCCAGGCTGGGCTAAAATGCCTCCGTGGACCATGAAGCTGCTACCAACCTTCCTTGCCAGAAACCAGCCTCTCACTTTACCGCTCCCACTTTGTTTACAACTTCCTTAAAGCAACTATCATATTCTTCCCCAGACCTGAACCACTATTTTTTTTTCCTTATAAGATCAGATTCCATGATGCTAAAAACCATGCACCAGAAGTGAACTCTGGGGGGAGGGTCCTGCCTTTGTAATGAAAACACCTTGATACATACTAATGAGCAGATTAACCGCTCCATTATTCCCACTTTCCTGGAAAGAACCTAAAACACAGGAAAGGGCCCAGGAGTTTGCTATTGCTCTGCTCATCTCACCTAACCCCTGGAAAAAATGGAATGATAAGTCAATCAGGCACTCAACATCAGAAATGTGAAATATGGGGAGAAAGAGAATGAAAGGCACTGAAGCACAATCAGCCCTTGGGCAGTAACCAACCGGAAGAACAAGTCTGACTACTATTGCCAAGGCACCGAGTTCTCCTGGCCTGGCCTGGCCTGGCAGGACAGTTCAACCCTTGATTCTAAGTGCTACTCTGATGGCTTTCCAATACTACTTCTTTTCTCATATTCTTTTGGGCTTAAGTGAAACAAAATCAGGTGTGTTGCTTGGAAACAAAGAAGTTTAAAATTAATGAGATGTCTTCAAAAAGCTAAATACTCTTTGGGGATTAAATGCTGAATACTTCAGTTTTAACCAGAAGTCTAAGAAGTGGGGGGAAAATCTTCCAGACTTTCAAATTACAATTTTAAAGTTTATTTCTTACATTTTAACAATTCAAATGCTATTATACTAGCAATTTAATTTAAGAGTGAATGGATATTCCCAAAGAACCATTTAAGCACTAGCCTGGCAGAATGGGGAAAGGTCCACTGGGATACTTAGGAAATTTGGTTTTAGTTTGATTCGGTTAGTATTATCTGCCAAAATGTAAAAGGTACTCTATGTTGTTACACACTCAATGAAGTAAAGTACTATTTTCTTTATTAGAACATATCCCTTGATTGCACTTTGGGGAATTTTACCTTTATCCAACATAAGTATCCTAGGTCTTCAAAATACACGAATGCTCCTGCATCATCAGGATCAAAACTTGACTTTCCCACATGAGAAATTAGGTCTGAATTTGTAAGTTTCTACTCTGAAGGCTTTCATTTCAGCCAATCTTGTCTAAAAGTTTTTTTGTTCCTAATGAAAGCTTTCTACCTTTCCTTCTTTTAATAGAATAAAAAGCAACTGCTTAAAGTTCATGAAATTACAAAATGAGGAAAAATTAAGTTACTAATAGTGAACTTTAAAACTCAAAACTAAAAATATTCAGACTTAATGTCAAAAAAAAAGCAAAGTGATCTAAACTATACTTTTAAGAGGGTATTGGCAATTCTTTTTCAAATAAATCATGTCGGAAAAATCTGAACTCCTTAAAACACAAAGATCTGCTCAAGTATTCTCCAGTTTATCCCTAAAAGGGTTTTTCCGAAAAAAAGCAACTTACCAAATGCCCACATCCATTTTTTTTCAGTGAGTGAACATAAATATAGGAACTGTCACATCTTCTTTTATGAAATACTGCAATATTCAAATTACTTTAAATAAAGTACCTTATTTAAAATATCTTACCATATTTTTTCCCCAATACTCTTACTCTGTGCATCATTATACCAAAGTTCAGGAACTTTAAAAATCAGCACGGGGCAGTGGGGAGGATTAGAAAAACCCCTTTCTGTTCATTTGATTCCATAATTTAAAGTTTTTTGTATTGTTCAATTACAAATTTTAAAAAAGAAATATCTTCTAATAGTCATAAAGATATAATTTTATCCATAAATCCTCAAGTCTTTCAAAGAATACAGGTTGAGCATCCCTAACCCCAAAATCAAATTTTTTGAGCATCAGGTCAGTGCTCAGAAAGTTTTGGATTTAAGAGCATTTCAGATTTTGGATTTTCAAATTAAGGATGCTCAACTGTGAAGTCTAAACAAATATCTCAAATTTCAAAAAAACTAAAATCTGGAACACTATACCAGTTTTGGTAAGGGAAAATCAGATCATACCAACTAAATATAAAAACAATATTAAAATGTTTTGTAAATTTTTTCCTTACTTGAAACATGCCATTTAAAATCTGCCTACCTGCAAGTTTATGAAATCAAATGAATCTCCTTGAAGTTGCTTGCACTATAAATTGATTACAGTTAAATATGCACTTCCCCTAACCTTCAAAGATCTGTTACTACTGTCTTCACTATACTTAAGTCAGCATCAACTATATGACTTTCCACTATTTTTTAAAAAACATCCTTATCTACAATTCCTGGACACTATTGATATTTTAAAGATTTGAATTACACATTAAAATGTAGACAAAAACACATGCTTGATTAGGAATATTTACTGAGGTTTTTAAAATGTCTAAGCAGCAAAGAGAATCTAAACTTTTATTTAAATCAAGTTTGAAATTTTGTCAAAATCTTAAGGATACATGGGATTTGCCGTTAAGTGGACAGAACTGGAGACTCCCATGCTGAGTGAAATGAGTCAAACACAAAAACTAAAGGCCAAATGTTCTGATATGCAGGTGCTGGCACATAATTTTGGGGGCAGGGATGAAGTTCATTTGATTAGAAAAAGGGTAATGAAGGGAAGGGAGGACAGATGGAATAGAAAAAAGACAGTAGAATGAATCAAGACAGAATTTTCCTGTGTGCATAAATGAATACAGGACCAGGGAGATCCCTCATCATGGACGACCACAAGAATGGATCCTAATTAGAATAAGTTATACTCTGTATAATATGTCAACACACTCTATTGTCATGTATATCTAAAAAGAGCAAATTAAAAATCTTAAGGATATCTGGAATTTATACACAATTTTAAATACAACATAATTACAAAGGCAAAAATTTAAAGCAATTTCAATTTTATTCTCATCTCATCTATTCCACCTCACACACAACACTAAAATTTTCACTTTCCTACCCAAACAGGGAACACAGAAACACATAACAAAAACAGCATTTATTTGTTGGCATCCTAGGATTCCTGACCATTCCGGAGCTTAAGGATCAAATGAAAAATTTACTAGTAAAGAGCTAAATTTATAAACGTTTTTCTTGGTCCTAATTTTAAAAATGAAGTTAACATATTTGGTACAGTCTAGTGCTGATAAAAGCAGTGAGTGAGGATTAAATAAAATATAAATCTTTACTGTTAAAATAACCCTACCAGGGGGGAGTGAAAGAGAGACACTGGGGAGATACTGAGGAATGAAACTGACCAAACTATAACATTATATTGTATACGTGTGTACAAGCATGTATAATGAATCCCACCTGTTATAATGCACCAATAAAAGTAAAATTTGAAAAATATGAGCAAGGGCTGAGCTGGTATGCTCACCATTACTTCCCCAGCATCTAGTACAGTACCTAGAATACAATATTTGCTCAATAAATATTTGTTAACTTAAGTGATACCTTAATAGGACATGAAGGGAATTTAAGCAAACAAGGTAAAATCAGAAGTTACACTAATATTATATGGTGAATAGTACACTAAAAAGAACTTCCCCTTTTCAGAAAATTGACACCAGTGTTTTTTTTCGTAAGAACCTAACCTATTGTAGAGGAGGTATTCAATGATTTCATCAGCACCTAACTTGTCACATAGTATGTATTTAATAAATTCCAGTCCCTTCTCCTACCCACTCTTTTAAACACAGCTCTGAGTAGACTTAACGTTTACTTCATAAAACTCAACAGATTTTCAAGAGCCAATCTTTATAAAGCAATCTACAGCTGAGTTTAAAAGGCACACATAAAGAGAGACCCACTAACTGCACAAACCTTTAGCAAGTGCTACAAACTAAAGGTCTATCATCTGGCCACATTCATATTTTTAAGCCTTCACCTCCAATGTGATAGCAGGTGTATCTAGAGATGGGGCCTCTGGGAGGTAATCAGGGTCAGATGAGGTCATGAGCAGGGGCCTTCATGGGGAGATTATAGGAGACGAGACCAGTAAGACTGCTTTCCTACAACTAGACCATGTCTGATGTCCTTACCTCAGCCTCCCGGCCTACAGAACCATGAGGAAAAACCCCTACTGTTTAAAGCACCCAGTCTGACATTTGTTATAGCAGCCCAAACTAAGACAGAAGTCTGCTATTCTGAAGGAACATGATACAGGAAGACAAAATGATCAATCAAGTCATGCCCTTTAAGAAACCTGTGTTTATAACAGAGGACCCATAACACAAGAGAGAAAAAGGCAAAACAGGAGGCATCAGAATGGCAAGGTTACCATCTTCTTTGAAAATCTGGAAAGGATCAAGGATTACGTTAAGTGCTAAAATGACAAAAGAGGAGACGATTTGGATATATAGATATTAAAAGGGATGAAAAAGTAGTAGGTTACTCAGAATAGTCACACACACAATGACACTTAACATTCAGGTACCAACATTCTTTATGATTTTCTAAAGTTAGAAACTCAGAGTTATTTCCAGGTCCAAGTGTGGTGGTGTACACCTTTAATCTCAGGTTCTCAGGAGGGTGACGCAAAATGATTTCAACTTGGAAGCCAACCTCAATAACTTGGCAAAAATCTTAAAACAGCTGAAGCTGTAGCTCTGTGATAGGGTGCTTGCCCCACATGTGCAAAACTGGAGTTCAAATCCCAGTTCCCCAAGGGAAGAAAAGAGGCCATGCTGAGGGACCGAGCCTACACCACCCACAGCTGCACAAGCGCACTCGATGATTTTACACAGTGACCATATCAACTACAGACATGTTTCTCAGAACATGTTCACCACCAAGCGACAGGTGACTGCATGGAGCCAGCGGAAGAGTCTTAAAAGACAAGCTGAAGTCGTCTCATAAGGAAGAATATCTGAGGCAAGAACAAAGTGCTACTAAAATTCAACACCAGTTTAAAACAAAACAAAACAAACAAAACAAAACCAGCACTGCACTTCTGACGAACTCCAAGAAAAGATATGAATGATGACTAGGCACGAGAACTACAAGGGCAAAACAAGCCCAGGTCAAAAAGAATTTTAAAAACTAAGGCGGTATGTGCATTAAAGTATATACAGGAATCATATTAACCAGAAATGCTGAACAATGCAGACACCAAAGCAAACAAGGAAGAGTAATGCACCCTGCCAGCCCAGATCTGTGCTGGTCTGTATTTGCAGAAAGCGTTCCATCCCTTTACCATCTGTGTACAGCATGGAGCACAGTGTATAACACATGCATTAAAACATGCTGCTGTGGGTAGGACAGACCTGTCTACTAAATTCTGTCATGATTGTTAGGTTATTTGTAAAATGCATGTTTACTGAACAGAGTTCCCACTTTAACCAAGTTTTCTTGTTTTACCTTTCAAAATCCTATTTAAGGGCTGGGACTCAGTGGTAGAGTGCATGTCCAGCATGTGTAAGGCACTAGGTTAGATCCTCAGCACCTCACACAAATAAATAAATAAAATAAAGGAACTGTGTCGACCTACAACTAAAACAAAAATTCTCTTTAAGAAACTAAAACACATTTTGAGAAATAAATACGTGTGAAAGGTTTATAATCCTAAGTGTTCTCCTTCCTAATTTTTAGTGAAGATAAAAGTGCCATCTGTTTTGTCTTTTAATCAATTAAATGTGGTACCTGTTAGCTAGCTTCACTGGGCCACTCTAATCCCTCAATTCCTTGCTGTTATTAGCAGTTGTTTTCAGTAACCACCTATCTCTGACCTAAAATTTCCCATGGACTGTGCTCACTGGTAGCCTGGCACCTATGTGTACCTTCCAGACCAAGTCGCAAGCCACACACCTGCTGACACACCAATGGCGGTGAGTGACAGCAGTGCTGACATCCCTCCAGTCAAAAGAGAAAGGCACGCGCTGGCCTAGTCCCTGGACATTTCCCAGTATGCTGTACATGAAGGGAATGGCTAGCAAGACTGAAATCTGGAAAAAGCAAGGAAAAAAGTTTGGTTATTTCTGTCACCTTTCAAATTTAAGTGCATATTTTAAAAACCTTAATGACCCTCATCACACTACTATTTTTATTTCACAGGTCACAGAAAAGAATACAATAAGACACCTTTTAAAGTTTTTTACTATAAAGCAGTCTCTCCAACTTGGCACTATTGACATTTGGGGCTGGATAACCCTTTGATGTTGAGCTATCCTAAACAATGGGAAATGTTAAGGAGCATTGTTAGGGTCTGGATACAAAGTGTCCCCAAAAGCTCCAATGAAAGAATGCTGGGAGGTCAAAGGACTGGATTGGGACAGCTGGGACCCCAGAGGTCCAACCTCATTTGAATGGACTAACTGGCTGCTAACTGTAGGCAGGTGGAGCGTGGCTGGAGGAGGTAGGTCACTGTCCAGGAAGGGTTCACTGTCCCTGTGGCCCCTTTCCCTCCATCTCTGCTTCCTGGACACATGAGCTGAGTTGCTTCCCTCTGCCACGCTCTTCTGCCATGATGGCCCACCTCATCTGAGGTCCAGAGCAATAAACTCCGCAGACCACGTACTTAACCTCTGAAATCATGAGCCAAAATAAAATTTTCCTCCTCTTCAGTTGCCCTGATCAGGTATTGCAGTCACACCAACAAAAGTTAACTAACACCAGCATCCTTGACCTATACCAGGGATGCCAGGAGCATGGCTCCAATGTGACCACCAAACATGTCGCTGTATATACCATGTCACTGAGGGTTGAGAACCACTGCTATAAATAAAATTAACTGAAAACTGGAATAAAAATCCCACATCCCAAAAATTTTGTGTTCTTCAATTATTTTAACCTACAATTTATTGTCAGGCTTTATTAGTTTAAGTAGACACAAATATGTGTTTACTCAAACTACTTTCAAGATAGAAGAGAACACTCTTGTGCCGGTTTTTGTTAGTACTTTATTCCTTCTGCTTGAGCCAGGACTTTACACCCTCTCGAAGGTCTCAGGGTGATTTCATCCTCAGCCAACCTAAGAGCAGAGGGTAGACTTCTGTCCCTTACACTGGCCTATTCATAAACAAATAGCCCAGGGTTATATTTTGAGAAACAAATTTACAAGGACAAAATTTCAAATAGTCATAAAAATAAACAAAATTAAAGACCTTGTTCATACTTTGTATTTGAAGGTTATTCTACTGGTAAAGGAAACTAACTACCTGTCACTGGAATGTGACTGAAAAAAAACGTTTTGCTAGAAATATTTCAATCCACTTATCATTACAGAGAACATCCTTTTTAAAACCCCTGCTGCTTATGACCATTTTAGACTCAAATTACTCCTAACAAAAGTATAATTTCCTTAGACTATTTTTACTATTTTTACTATTATTTCTATGAGTAAAAATGTAAAAGGAAGATATTTGTCAGTGGAAGCAAAATTCCAGTTGGAAGGAATTAATTCAAGAGCTCTATTATAAAACTCAGTGACCAAAGTTCATAACTGTGTAAGGTATTCTTGAAAATTGGCTGAAGTAGTTTGAGTGCTTTCCCTCCAACACACACAAAGTATGAGGCAATATATGTTTAATGGCTTGATTCAGCCACTCCACAATACATACATATTTCAAAGAACACTGCACATGAAACATGCATATTTTATTTGTCAATTTAAAAACACACTGACTTGACAAGGAAAAGAAAACCTAAGCAGGACTTAGTGAAAGTATTAAAACACTAGTCAAACTGAACTTCATGGTAACCACATCACTGATGAACATAAAACCTTTTAAGACTTCCTACTAATAAATGATCAATAACAGATTTAGAATAATTCCACTTTGAAATCTCCAATGAAACAAAGGACAGAGGCAATTTTGAAAAATCAAGCAAAAACGGAATAAACCGTATCTTAATAAATAAGGAAGATAAAAATTACAAATGGTAATAAATAATTGGAAAGATACTGGCACAAAATAAAGCAAACCAAATAAAGCCTTTCTCACCTACCAGACTTTCACATTTAAGAGTCTAATGATGTTCAGTACTGACAGTACAGAGATAACTCTCACACACGGCACAGGGACACATGCTGAGGGTGTTTATGGAAGGCAATAGCTATCAAGATAATAATATCCATAACCCTTAACCCATATACCTCAAACCCAATATGCTCAATCTCTCTGAAGCATTGTTTGAATGGTCCAAGACTGGAAATAACCTAAGGGCCTATCGAAAGGGACAGAAAATACGTTAAAGAACACCCCAAATAATGGAATACTACGTAGCCACAAAAACAAGGTAAATTTTTGTGTTTTAAAATGAGAAAATACTGAAATACAGCAATAGGAAAGGTGAATTGTAGAAGACTGATGCTGTTATTTTCAAAAGGATTTTATTTATTTAAGCACAGAAAAATTCTGTCAAGAACAAACCAGGAGCAAGTTAACAGTACAGTTTAAATTCTTTTTTCCTTATGTGATTTTTACACTAAAAAACTTTTTTTCTGTTGTCTGCAGTGGGGTGGAGATTGCTCTACCACTGAGCTACATCCCCAGACAGAATCTTGCTAAGTAGCCCAGGCTGACTTCCTGAGCAGCTGGGATTACAGATGTGTGCCACTGCACCCCACTTATAATAAAAATCTTTTAAAATGAGATAAATGTCAGTATGACATGAGCTTTTCACGTTATGGGCACAATACTAATTTCTTAATTCATGTGCATTATACTCAATAAGAAATTATTTTCACCAAACTCCTCCTCAAACAAAATGGAGACACAGAGAGCTTCTACAAGAAACAGGTATGACAAGGTAACGAGAACAAGGCAGTGTCCCTACAAGCTCTCTAATGTGAGCAACTGGGGCAAAGAGTATAACAAATCTGTACTGGAGGACAGGAAAGACAACTGGCCTTGCAACAACCCTATGAACTGGAGGGGAAATCTCAAAATAATCCAGAGCACTCTCTAGGGAAAAACAAGTCCACATTCTGCTCAAATTCATAATTGTGTCTTGCAAAAACACTGGTGTGCAAAAGTCCTAGAAAAGGTAGACTCTGGTTTGAGGCAAGAAATGGCTACAAGTCACCCCCCCAAAGATACCATAAGATTCCTAAAGTAAAACCAGAACAAAAAATCTCCAAAAACATCAGGTTCCTTTAATATGCAACATTTATTAATAAAAGTGTTTTCTACTACTTCATAGAAAACCACCTCCTCTTCCTGTCCAGCGAGGTGCCTGTAAGACCACTTAACTTGAGTTTCATCACCTACAAACAGAAACATTACCACCTACCTCCAAATACTGTTGCAAGGACAGTATTTTTGGCTGACTGAAGTTCACAATCCCAAGTTGAATTTATTAAAGAGAAAGCTAGGTTTCTATATCACAACCTAAAATACATACATTAGTCTAATAACTTGTATGCTTCAAATTTTTGCCTCAGCAAAAGTTACAAGCGCTTTAAGCTTTTAGCCTTTGATGTCACTGCAAAAGGCAAAATTACAAATGTTAAGGGTACATCAGTCACCCACCTTATTTTATTGCCTCTTTCAAAAAATACTTAACACAGTGTCTTACATCATATCACCACACCCAACCTGCCCAGACTCGTCACACTGCCCTCCCAACTAGAGGCACCAGTGCTCAGGTCACATTAGGCTGCACCACAGAAGGGATGGATGGAAAGCTGAGGGAAGCAACTTGAAAGCCTCGGCCCTACGCCAAAGGCACAGCTTCAAATTCTAGTGGGGGTTCTGAAAGAATTCTAAGTCTAGTAAGAGGGAAGAAGACCTTGTGAGAAAACAGAACAACAAGTGGTGCCTGAAGTATGAGTTATGAGGAGCTGAGCTCAGACGCCAGAACACAGATCTCAACCCAGTCACTCCCCAGATGCAGGATCCTGCACAAATTATCTCAGCTTCATAAGCACTGGCAGTCTCCTATTATGGAGGAATACCTGCTACAGAGAACAGTCATAAAGATTTAATGAGGCTACGTGTATGAAACATTTGATAATGTCTGGCACAAAATTTATGTTCATGAAAAGTTGGCCTTTTAGGAGGAAAAAAAAAAAACAATAACAACTCAACCCATAATTCCTGGGTGAAAAACCCTCGTCCATGGAATACAAGACAAAAGCAATTTCAGGTTCACCATTTTAAAACTAACCAAATGCACCAGCTGGGTTAGAATGCTGAAGCATCACACAGAACAAGAATAACATAACGAAACAACAAAAGTCAAACATTCTCAGAAGTCCACAGGCCCTGCTGGGAACTCAAAACAAATCACAGGCAGGTGGGAAAAGGCACCATGCACTGCTGGACAACAGGCCTCTAGGCAGGTCTGGTTAGAGCTGAGGCGACTCTAAGACATAAAACCTATGGTTCAAGTAAGGAAACGAGCTCACAAGTAATTTGTCCAAGCCACACTCAGAAGTGGCCAAGCTAAATTCAGAACTCGAGCCATACTCTCCTTCCAAGATATGGCACTGCCTCCCACCACATGCTAGCTCTCTTGAACTCAGGGAGATGGCCAACTAAGGACTGGAATTGAATACAGAAAACTGGAACTCACTGGAGTACTCAAGGAAGATCAGAAAAATTAACTCTAGTCAGAAAACAAAGCTGACATGCCTAGCTTGCAGTGCACCACTCTCCAGACTTTGGGTAGGTTTATAACATAGTATGAGGAAAAAAGTAAAAACTATCATTGTTCTTCGTAGTCATACCTGAGTCACTGCACTTACTGAAATATTTACAAGTAAATGGGCATTTACTCAACTAATACTTATTGAAAATCTATGCTGCTTTTGGGTACCACTGTGATGACAGTGTATGAGAGGACTTATGATGAAAATGGTTAATTTATACTAATTCTATATTGTAGTATTTATAGATAGTTTTGACTTAGAAAAATAGAGTCAAGCCAGGCACAGTGGCACACGTCTGTGATCCCAGTGCTTCAGGAGGCCAAGACAGGAGGACAGCAAGCTCAAGGCCAGCCAGCCTGGGCAACTCGGCGAGACCATCTCAAAATAAAAAACAACAATGGTTGGGGATATAGGTCAGTGGTATACTGCCCCTGAGTTCAATCCCAGAAAGAACGAAAGAAAGAAAGAAGGAAGTAAAATACAGCAAACCGAGTGTTTCATAACTTATTGCCCTCAGGATTAAGGGAATGGAAACTAACAACAGCTATATTCCTGGGAAGCGATAAAACAAGGGCTTTACCTTTATCTGCAATATCTGTTCCATTTTAAAATATCCTAAAGGAAAAAGTAAGGTAACTTAAAGAAAAGCATTAAATAACTGAACAGATGCTACAAGGATGACAAAAATCACTGGAGGTAGGATATGGCTGGCATTTTAGAAACAATTTAAGAAATACTATGTTAAACTACTTGGGAGGCTGAGGGAAAACTGCAAGTTCAAGGCCAGCCTCCCAAATGTAGGAAGATCCTGTCTCAAAATAAAAAAGGAAATAAAATAAAGAAATAAAAAAAGTAAAAAGGGCTGAGGATATAGCTCTAGGTTCAATGTCCAGTATTAAACAAACAAAATAAAAATACCACGTTAAAACAGAATCCCTTCAAGAAAGTCAAAGTTTTAACAGCCTCATGAGCTTAAAAAGATTGTTTATAATAATGCAGTGAGGTGGTGGTAACTACTTTTACATTATCTAATAATTCCTATTTTCTGATATGTTAAAATACCTGTGTTTAGATATTTTAACACTTACTGCAGGGAGAAAAAAGCAGACTCAAAATACGCACTATTGGACTGGGGATGTAGCTCCAGGAACAATGCTTGCCTAGCTCGTGTGAGGCCCACACATTATCAATAACATAATCACAACTACTACTGTTACTTGCTCACTATTTGAGGTGCTTATTATACCCATTTTATAAATGGAAAAAAAAACACACTGACTTAAGAGGGATTTTAAAAATTTTTCCTCAAAAGCAGAATTCTGAGCAGAGGGCAACACCATAGTTTTTCATCTTTCAAAGTCCCATGTCAGCTGGGGTAGGGAGGGGGAGTGCATGCCTATAACCCCAGCAACTCGGGAGGCTGAGGAAGTTCTAGGTCTCAGCAACTTAGCAAGCCCCCAGGTCAAAATAAAAAAGGGCAGGCTAGGGATGCAGCTCAGTTGGTAGAGTGCTCGCCTCCCAAGCACAAGTCCCTGGGTTCAATTCCCAGCACTGCCCAAAAAAAAAAACAAAAAAACAAATAAATAAAAAAGGGGTGTAGCTCAGTGGCCAAGCACCCCGGAGCTCAATGCTCAGTACAGGGGAGGGGGACTAATGGACAGCATTAACAAAACTAGTGGACAAGTTCGTCCAACGATTCCCAGTAAGTGGGTGAGGAAAAGCAGATACTCACATGACCTGTAAGATCATCAGGATCTGTGCAAAAGAACAGAAATTGTGCTGAACTTCAAGGGCCTAAAAAGAGGATAATTTCAAAATAGCCAACAGGTACTCACTGGGAATTACAGCAGACCAAGCCGAGAGCAGCAGTTGAAAATGAGATGGGTTTCACCTGCACCAGCAGTGAGCATGAAGAGAGGGCCCTGCAGTGGGACCTCAAAGGGGAAAGCTGTCTTGCCCACACCATACTCCTAAAAGTGACCCAAAGAGTTGGTGGGCAGCTGCGCACAACAAGGAACAAGAAACGGTGGGAAGTAAGCAAAGACAAGGGTCAAATAAAGGCAGGAGTGAAGAACACAGCCTGGAATTTCAGAATCCAAGTTGAACTCTAGAAGACAGTAAGACAGTCTATGTAATTAGAAAAACTGCTCTAAATCATGCCTTCTCCTAAAGATTCAGGAAAACTAATTTCACATAAAATCACATAAGGTCAAATTCAGTCTGAAGTTATTTTAAAACAAAAAGAATAAGCAGCAGAGTAATACCCCTATAAACAACAAAAGCCACACTAGAAAGCCTTGTTCAAAATAAATCAAAATGGCATACGCCATTTCAAAATGAGCTAAGACACCAAGAAAAACGACACAAGACAATAAAAGTCAAAAGAACTCAGAAAAAGAAGTGAAAGAGTTCAGGAAAGAGAAAAGTCATATAACATTTAAATAAAAACTAAACTAAAAAGTACATAAGCACAAATGAACAACACAATATATCCTGCAGTCTTTCAAAGGAAATTCTTAGAATCTGAAGTGGAATTCAATGAGAATCTTCTCTTTGAGAAAACGAGAATGGAAAGACAAGCCACAAAATGGTAGAAACTTTGCAAGTCATGGATAAAACTTTCATCTGGAATATTTAAAGAACTCTAAAAACTCAATAAAACAACCAAATTTCAAAATGGGCAAAGATTTTAACAATAAACATATGAAAAGACAACTATCATCAGGCAAGGGGAAACACAAACTGAAACCATTATGTAATATGCATTCAGCAGAACAGCCAAAGTGAAAAACACTGACCACACCAGCATGCTTGAGGCTCCCCCAACTACACAAAAACAAAACCAGCAACAACACTCTGACTCTAGCGTTGGAAAAGATATAAAGATGCTCAACTCCCGTAATGCTGGTGGGAATGCAAAATGCTATCACACTTGGGCGAAGTTTTGAGCTTCATAAAAAGTTAAACACACACCTTGCGTCTGATCCAGCCTTCCACGCCTCAGTATTTATTCAGTAGAAAAAAATACTAAGTTCACACAAAGACTTGTACACAAATGTTCCCAGCATCTTTACATTTATAACAGAAAGAAACTGGAAATAATCCAAATGCCACCAAATAGTGAATGCAACAGATATGTCAATTATACCTCAATAATGCTGGTTTTTTTTTAAAAAAAAAGGAATAAAGGATTCAAGAAAAAAGGACAAATACTGAAGAAATGCACTGAAAATTCAACATAGGAAAAGGAGTCCCTTAAAAAAAAAAAAAAACCAAAGGAGAAATTCAAGAATCACTTTCCTGAAATGTCTTTAGAAATGTCTTTAAAATTTTTTCAACAATTTGAAAAAACATATTGAAAAAGCATATCACATTCTTGACTATACTAAACCAAAATGTCCAAACAGTTCTTAAAAAAAATTTTTTAAAGCAATAAATTTTTAAAACGTGGTAGAAAAAAAAAATCACTGTACTTTAAATTTAAAAAATCCTTTAGGAAGCAAAATAAAAAGAATAGGTGGTTTTATAATCAGAATTTAACAGTAACACTAAGTTAATAGGGGGAACAATGGAAATAACATGTTTAAGATATTCAAGGACAAAAATGTGATCTGGATTTGATTTCCAGTCAAAGTGACCTTCAGGAACAAAACTCCCAAACATATAAGAGACATATACAAGAACTCAGGAAATACTGTCCCCACAAGCCCTGTTGCAAGAATCTGCTAGAGGAGGCTGGGAGTGTTGACTCAGTGGTAGAATGCATGAAGTGCAGGTCCTGGGTTCAATACCCAACATCCCCCCATTCCCCCAAAAATCTAGTACAGAATGTGCCAAACTGACTAGAGACAATGCTGTTAAGGACCGACGCTAAGACATATAGCTACCGTAAAACTGATTGTCTGAATAACAGCTAAGAGTTACATTACAGCAATGTGCTCAGACCATGGAGACACAACTATGTTTTTAAATGGGGAACAGGAACTGGGTGAGTTTAGGTTAAAAAAAAAATTAAAATTCTTATTGTGTCAGTGGCAACATATATTTTCTGCTGTGCAATGCTAGATGATATCCTTGAAAAACAGGACTTTTGGTGTGGAAGAAAAATTTTGTAGTACGGATTTTGAAGTCTTGGGAAAGTATTTTATCTAGATCTGTTCATCGGAGAGGCTAGAAACAATGACCAACTGAGTAATAAGCATCTCCAACCCCAAGATTACAGTCTTCAACACCACTTCCCACTAAAAGAAAGCAGGGTTTTTGAAAAATGGCTGATGTCAGGTCTAGGGCAAGAAGTGAGGCTGCAAAAGACTTCCATGTCAGACAGCAAGGTGCCAACTGAGACTACTAAAGACAGATGAGAAGGACACTGGAGCCAACTAGAAGAGGCTCCCACTGGCCAAACAGAAGACAATCTGAAGATCAAACTGGAAGACGATGGACCTTAAACGCATCAACACCTTTAACTCCACAAGTGAAACGCATCAAATCATTAAATTCATGACTGAAACCCACATTCGTGTTCACTCAGCATGTATATTTAGTATTGTTAGAAACAGTTTCAGAAAAAGAAGCTTTGCTCAAGAAAATATCCCATTTTCAAAAGTAATCTTTTCGACACAAGAAGTTTGAAGTGGTCCTGGCATCTTTCCCAACTTCCACATTAGATGTTTTCAGGTAATTTTTAATAGACTAAGAAGAAAAACTGTTCAATGGTCTTTAATTTCCCTCCAACATCTTCCTCAGTAAAAAATCTATACCTATAATTCTAAAATCTGCCTAAAGCTAAAAATAAGTGTGTAATAATAATAATTATTATTATGTAAAGAAAAACAGCCTTTGCTATCACAGACTTTCATGTAAAAACTGTTTCACAACTTTTGCTGTTGATGTTTTCTTGGGATTCTTAAGCAACTCATTTATCTTAAAACATCCAAGAGATCTTGTTTTCTTCAGATTTCCATTCTTCTGTTACAATATTTACAAACTAGACACAGCTTGTTGTCATAAAATGGAAGAGAGAAACTGCAAATTATAGCATCAAAAGTTAAGGTATGCCCATATTTATAAAAACAGGAAATCAGTCTGGGATGTAGCTCAGTGGTGATTTGCCCAGCATACACAAAGACCCAGGATGGAGTTCCAGCAACCCACAAAAATAAAACTAAATTGAAAAGCACTGTTTGGGACTGCGGGGACAGTGCAGTGATAGAGCAATTGCCTAGCATGTGCCAGGCCCTGGGTTCCATCTCCAGGGTGGGAAAAAAAAAAAAAAAAAAAAAAAAAAAAACCCCAAAAACCTAAAGCTAAATGCATAACGCTGGCTGCTTGAAACAAGGGTAAGAATACCAGTCACTTCAGTATAAAACACTCTGGTAAATACACAACACCTAATGTAGGATGGAAGTGGGGGTGTATGAGTCCTCTGTCAGGTGATTTCCTCAGCCACTTGGAGATCCAGTAAGACAGGATATTAAAAAACCACTTTCAGAAAGTTTCAACTATTTGTAGTTATACATTTTGATGAATGTTATTTTATCAAAAAGAGAAGGCAATTTGTACAGACCTGAATAAAAGGTTTTATGTATTTATCTCCTGTCTGAGGTAATGTTGTAGATAAATTTCTGTTCAGTAAACTGTTTCTCCTTTGATATTATAAAGAGAAATAAGTTTGGACCAATTAGTGATTCAAAAGGAACAAGGGCAATTTAAGCATTTATATTCCAGGAATTAATTTATTTTTGAAAGATGGCACCTAGTCATTCTTAGGCTTATCTGTGTAATACAAATTAGCTTTTCTCTATTGTCTTAAAAATCAAATACTCTATAAAAGATTATAACTAAGGTGAAAATATGACTTTTTCACTAGAGGGTTCCGTGTTTAAAGGTAAGTAGGAATAGAGGTCTGAACACACCACAGTCATGTTAGGTTGCCTGGTGTATCTTTTCACACTACTGCGTCAGAGGTTTTTTTCCTTTCTAAAATTAGGCTAGTTATTAGGAGGCCAGGCTAGATCACAAGCAAATCTTGAAAGATGTGAACATTTGCTAATAAAAACAAAGTATACATCACTTACTGAAGGAAACACTCAAACTTAACAGAGAGCCCACTTAACACTGAACCCAAACAAACTCTTCCCCTTTCTGACCCACCCCAAAAAGATTAAGATGCCAAAAAAAATACTGTCCTCTACAATTAACTTAGCCAGTGTCAAAACTCCTACCACACAAACTGCAAAACAATGAACTAAAGTCTTCCCTTTGAAAACAGCCCTAACTTTGGAGGCTTCAGACTCAGAACATTTGGAAACAAGCCTAATAAAAAGCTGAGCATATGTAACAAGTTAGCTCTCCTAGAAAGTTTACAGGACAGTCAAAACTTAAGCATCTGGAATTTGTCAGATAATCACCCCGAGTCCTGGAAACAATAAATAGAAGTTACACTTCAAACACCCACATATATACATGTGACAGCGAAAGCCTGGATCAAGGACAGCACGAGAAAACACCAGCGAAGACTCTGAAACAGAATCAAAGTCACCGCATAACGAACAAGGCAGTGACGGCCAAAAGGAGTCAGGAGGGACGGGCCCCTTTCTCTCCGGTCCCTCCAGCGAGTCCTCCAGACGCCGAGGTCGGGTAAGCAGAAACCGGGACCGCGAACGGTTCTGCAGACCCGCGGCGGCGCCCGCAGAGCTCGCTGGCTCCGCGCGGCCGCGGCTCCTCCGACTCGATTCCTCCAACACGCTTCCCCGCGCTCGGCCGGCCCGGGGACACTCAGGCCCGGGCGACGCTCGCGTGTCCCCAACTCACATTGTCTCTCCGGTCTTGGCGACGTGACAAAGAAACTGATCCAGGACGGGGCAAACTTCCTTTTTCCCCCTCTTCTCAAAATCTGGAGGAGGAGAGAACTGTTACCGGCCGCCCGGCCTCCCGCGCCGCGGCCTCGGCACAAAGCGGCCTGCCGCAGGCTCGGCTCCAACAGGTCGGCCGCGGCCGGCGGGGAGGCGCCGCGGGGGGAGGCCGCGCCCGCCCCC
>JAJEJO010001750.1:293895-371662 GCA_020662805.1 Glaucomys volans
GGGGCCGGCACACGGAAGAGACCTATTGCTTGACTCATCTCAGACCTGCGCCTCTGGACACTGTTGACAGTCTGAAAAGCGAATGACCCTGACCCTGACCTAGGCAGCAGATGTGAGCAAAGCCCCCCCAAAACATCTCTCAAGGTTTGCCATCTGAGGACAAGTCCTCTGTGTCTTTAACCTCCTCAGGGCATCCAGCTCAATTTCAAATGTCCATGGGCTCAGGGTGCAGCTCAGTGGTCAGCACTCCCCTAGCATGGAGGGGTCCTCGGTTTCATCGCCAGCACCACGAGCCAACGTGCAGAGGAAACAGGAAAAGAGTGGTACCACCAAACACTTACCAGGCACAGAGGTTAGTTTATCGTGGTCCCTCTTGGTCTTAAGGGGTCTCCTGCTTCAGAATATAACTCATCCTCATCTTCCCTCTACCTGATCTACTCTTCTGGCAGGTCTTGTCCGGTAAGAGCTAAACTATAAAATACAGTTGCCACTAGCCATCTACAGATATTTAAATGTAACGGCATTAAGGTTAAATGAAATTTTGAATTTGGTTCCTGGGTTCTTCAATTCAACTCAATTCCTCGGCCACCTAGCCACATTTCAAGTGCTCATAGGCACACATGGCTAGTGGCTTCTGTACTGTACAGCACAGTTAGAATTCCATAATCCCATTATCGCAAAAAATTCTGTTAGAACTTTCTATTAGCACACAAACAAGTTAATTTCTCCATCTTTGTCCTTTTCATCACTGTCAGTTTTAGTCACTGAATTTCTTATGCTTCTTCAGAACCTACCTGGCTCTTCTCCGTAGTTTCTTTTTTTGTTAGTTTTGTTTGGTTTTGGTAATGAGTGGAACCCAGGGCCCTGTGTGTGCTAGCCAAGCTTTGTACCGCTGACTGATGGGTGAACCCCATCCCTCTTCTCTCTCATCTCAAGGTCTACAGTTTTTCCCTCTCAGAGTTTCTCCTTTCCAATTCTGGTTTCAGTTTAAACACCACTGCCTCTGGGATGCCCTCCCTGATTCCCTGGGGCTGTCATTGCCATGTGTACACACCTGATGCAGTGTTTGGAAGTTGAGATTGCAAAGGAGAGATGAGGCTGAAGAATTACTTTCCTTGGCTCATCTCTTCCGTGGAATTCTCCAGCCCCCATGTGTCCCAGTGTCTGCATGGCTAGAGCCTTGGACCAACTCTTGCTAATTCCCTTGAAGGAAAGCAGAATTAAAACATGGCGGTCAGCATCCACCATTCCCAGTGATCCTGCTTCCTGGGATTTGTGCCTTTGTATAAACTTCTCCCAAGCTGAATCAGAGTACTTCCAATGAGTGTGATGGAGGAGATGACATATGACTTCTGAGGCTAGGTCATGAAAGGTGCTGGGGCTTCTGCCTTGGACTGTTAGATTGATTAATGGGTCTTGATGGGGAACCCAGCTGCCCTGTCTGGAGGGCTGTAGTCAGTCCCTCGAACAGGCCCAAAGAGGGAAGCACTGAGGCCTTGGGAGTGGACTTCCACCTCAGGAATTCCCTCAAATGACTTCACCCCCAAGTGACATCAGGATCACAATTTCAGGAGAGATCCTGGGCTAGAAGAGCCCATTCCAGTCACTTCCTGATTCCTTATGTAAAGAAACAATGAAAGAGGAGGAATGTTTATAATTATTCTTCGCTTCTAAGTTTCATTATAATTCGAATAGAAAACTAACGTAACAAGTAAGAAATTAAATAGTAACAATATTTAAAGTTTTTTTTTCTTGGTACCTGGCACTATTCTAAGAACTTTACAAAAATCCTGAGAAATAGTGATATTAACATCTCCACTTTATAGAAGAGGAAACAGGCAAAAAATGGTAAAATAACTTTTGCCCAAGGTCACACAACTACTCAGGCCAGGGACTCACCTATGAGTCAACCCCAGACTGGCTTCTGAGCCCCCACTTTCTGATCCTCGAGAAGTTTACAAAATGCCAGGAGAGGGGCCTGGGGATATAGCTCAGTGGGTAGAGTGCTTGTCTTGCATGCACAAGGCCCAGGGTTCAATCCCCAGCACCAAAAATAAAAAGTAATAAATAAAGTCCAGAATGCCAGGAGAGATGAGACATAAGTACAGACCCTGATGCGAGTGGGAGGGGGAGTATGTGAACCAAGCCTTCAGAAAGCTCTTCCTGGTGAGGGTGGAAGATGTCTTTTACTTTTTTTAGCTTTTATTTCTTATTTCTGTATTTATTTAGTTGTTTGAGACAGAGTCTTACAGTGTTGCCCAGGCTGGACTCCAACTCTCAGTCCTGGGCCTCAGCTGCCCAGACAGCTGGGATCACAGGTGTGCCACCATACTGGCAGGAAGACTGGAAAAGATCAGCACCTACCAAGAAGAGCCCTTCAGGCAGGGCAATGGAATTAGCTAGGCAAATAATCTGTGAGGGGCTCCCAGGTGCTAGGAGGAGACAGTGGAGAATCTTTCTTTCCCCACGGAGCTCCTGGTCTAATGGAGGAGATGAACCTGAACAACTGCAAACAAGGAAGAAGACTGGCAAGGGGTGGGCCTCTTGCTCTGGGTGTGCACCAAAGGAAAAAGGCCTGAACTTGGAGAAGGTGCAGTGTAGGTAGTGGAGGAGGGAAACAGGAATGGAAGCGAGAAGACAGCCAGAACTAGGCCAGAGAACATGTGGGAGGATCCTTTTATAACCCGAGCAAGAGCTTCTGGGTTTGGCTGTCCTTCCGAGATGAGTCTGTGGGAAGGGACAAGAAGAGGAGCTGAGGACAAATCTAGAAAAACCAATATCCAGTTGGAGAACAGGGAGCAGGCTGGGTCAAAATACCACTCTATTTCTGCTCGGCACAAGAAACAACAAAGTGAAGAGACGACTTACAGAACAGGAGGACCTGTTGGCAAGCTGTACTTACATAAGGGGTTGACATCCAGCATCCTTGAGAAACTCAAAACACTCATCAGCACAAAAGCAAATATCCAGTTTTAAAATGGGCAATAGAACTAAATAGAAATTTCTTTAAAGGAGACTTACAAATACCCGACAGATATATGAGAAAATGCTCATCGTCATTAACCATTAGTGAAATGTTAATCAGAACCACCATGAGATGTGACCTCTCCACAGTGAGAATGGCTAACATCAGAAAGACTAGAGATAACAAGTGCTTTTCGGGAAAAACAAACCTTTGCACACTGTGGGGGGAGTATGAGTTAGTTCAGTCATTATTGGAAAAAGTGTGGCAGATCCTCAAAATTTGAAAGATAGAACTCCCATAGGATCCAGCAGTCCCTCTCCTGGATCTGTAGCCAAAGGAAATGAGATGGGTATGTCAAGGGGACATCTGCTCCCTGTGTTCACTGAGCCACTGTTGACAACAGCCAAGACATGGGAACAGCTGGAGTGTCCATCAGCTGATGAATGGATGAAGGCCGTGTGGCACACAGGCACAATAGAATTCTATTCAGCCACACAAGGAATGAAATCCTGTCATTTGCAACAACGGATGGAAATGAAGCTCTTCATCTTAAGTGAAATAAGCCAGGCACAGAAGGACAAGGACCACGTGATGTCACTCATACGTGCAATATCAAAAATGTGTCTCAGAGATGGTGAGAGTAGGATGGTAATTAGCAGAGGCTGGTGGGGCACAGCAGGAGAGAGGGTGATGGGTGGGTGCTGAGCTGTGACTGGGTCCAGGAGCTCTGGGGTACTCTTGCACAGTAGGACAACTGTGGATGATAATAATGTTCTATTACCAAAAAGCTAGAAGAAAGGAACTTCAGTGTTTTCGCCACAAAGAAATGCCAAATGCAATTCCTACAAAGCCGCTCCTCCACAGCCATGGCACTAGCATGAAGACCAAGGGCCAAGCATTGGTGCATGGCCTCCGTCTGATCCTCAGACCTCTCTTACCATGCGCAGACTGGCTCAGTGGTGTCCTTCAGAAGACCAGGATCCAGGCCAGGCTCATGTGTTTCATTCCGTTTTTTGTTTGAAACAGGGTCTCACTATGTTGCCCAGGCTGGTTTCAAACTCCTGGGCTCAAGCAATCCTCTCAACTCAGCCTCCTGGGTGCTGGGACCTCAGGTGTGCAGACCCCCATGTCCATCACCTACCCACCCCTGCTTCACTCTCACTCTGAAAAGAACACTCATTATTGGATTTAGGGCCCATCCACGTCATGCAGAAAGAATTCCTCATTGAAGAGCCTTACTTTAAATTACATCTGCAAAGACCCTTTTTTCAAATAAGGTAACCTTCATAGGCTCCGGGGAATAAGACTTATCATTTTCTGGGTGGGTATTTGAGACTGTGCAAATATCCCATTTCTCATCAAACTTTCACTCCCCGCTTTTAGCCTCCATTGATGTTTCTTGGTTGAATTGATTACTACTGTGAGGCTTGCCAAATGGTGATTGTCAATGCCACGTGCCTTCTACACTGAGGAAGTGGCACTCCACCTCAGGTAGGTCTCATCTTCCTTACCCACCTTTAGAGGTCCTACCAGCTTGGACACCATCACTCCTGTTTTATTCAATGGGTACGATCCATTCCCACCACTGTTTTTAATACCTAAATTGTTTCCACCTGGCTAGTGGGAGCTTCTTCAAGCTGGGCTCTGAGTCCTTCTGATCTCCATTATTTTTGGAGCACTTCCTTATTTTCAGATACAAAGACCTATTACAACTGTACAACCCGGTGACTATAGTCAATAACAATGTATTGTATACTTGAAAATCTAATTTAAGTCCTGTCAGCACAAATAAATAAGTACGTGAAGTAGTGCATATGCTAATTAGCTTGGTTTAGCCACTTCACAACATAGACACATCTCAAAACATCGTAGGGTACACCATCAATATATCCAATTTTATGTTAATTAAAACATTAATTAAAAAAAAAGCTATCCCCAGCTCATCTTCCATCTTTCATGCCCAGTCCTGGAATCAGTCATCTTTCTAAGAAGTTCTGATTCTTTTCAGTGGAGAATGCTTTTTAGGATCTAAGATGAAGGTGCAGAACATTTATTATCATTGGGTCTTATCTTCAGACGGAACTGGAAAACAAATGCATGTATTCACACAACACACACACACAGTATATATTTATTTCTCCATCTACATATATTAAAAAAATTGTTGAAAACTATGAGTTCACAGATTGCAATTCCAAGCCCACACTAGAAGATTCTCTCTAGTTTTCTCCCTTCCATATGTGCAACTGCTCTCTAATAATAAAGACCCTGGCCCTGCGTGGTGGTATATGCCTGTAATTCCAGTGGCTCAGGAGGCTGAGGCAGGAGGATCGCGGGTTCAAAGCCAGCTTCAGCATGGGCAAGACCCTAAGCAACTCAATGAGACCCTGTCTCTAAATAAAATACAAAATAGGGCTGGGGATGTGGCTCAGTGGCCGAGTGCTCCTGAGTTCAATCCCCGGTTCAAAAATACATACATACATACATACATACCCTGGCCACCACTACCCTCAGCATCTCTACCAGCTGGATCAGCATCCCAGGCATGTACTCAATCTCCTGCTGCCACCTCCAGGCCCCTCAACAGCTGCCCTCTTCCCCTCTCCTGGGCTCTAACACCAGGCAACTGTCCCTCATCTCCTTTCGGGTTCCCACATTTCGAGGCCATGACCAGTTTCAGACGAAGGTGCAAACTGAGACAACCCAAAGGCATGCTGAGTGGGGCTGTTCCCTGGGCTGTCGGGAAGCATGGCACAGCTGCCATTGCCTGATTACATGTTGGTGCTGTTATGTCCCCAACCAGAAGGGTGGAGCGGGTAGGGAGGGCGAGGAACAAGCCCCTTCCAGCAAAATCACAGGCTAGGGACGTGGACCTCACACGAGGAGATTCTCAGGGCTGAACGGTTCCTGAGAGCTTGTTGCCTTGTCCATGGGGTCGAACAATGTGGATCCAAATATTTTGGGAAAATTTGCTTTTCAACTAAACATGCATGGACTTTTTTTCTTATCATTCTTCCCTCAACAGTACAGCACCAATGTAAGTGCCGTGGAAATAGCATATGATGCTATCTCTATGTGCAGTGGGTGAAGGTAGAGAGGAGCAGCCAGAGCTATGGGGCCTTTAAGCTGTGCCAAGGGTGTGTGTGTGTGTGTGTGTGTCTGTCTGTCTCCTTGCAGTGCTGGAGATATAACTCAGGACCTCATGCATGCCAGGCAGGCACTCTGCACTAAGCTACACCCCAGCCCTGACTCTCATCTCTTAAGGGTGACAGACAGCAGAATATTTTAGGCATCAAAATGACAGACTCTGATTGATATTTGTCAAAATCACCATGGTTTCTTACCCAGCCTTCCTTTCTAGGAACCCCTCAGAGGACTCTCCTCTTTAAATGATGGCCAGATCCTAACATTTCCTCTAGAGTCTTAGAATCTGCAGCTGATGACACACCACCAAGCACCATCACCTTCAAAATGTAGAGTGAACTAGGATTACTTAGGGAAGCTTGATAAACAATGGGCGTTCTGGCTGTGGACATAGCTCCGTGGTAGAGCTCTTGCCTATCATGCATGCAGCCTGGGTTCCATTCCCAGCAGGGCAAAGGAAAAAAGTAGTCTGGCTCCTCACCCAGAGACTCTGGGTTCCCAGACCCAGATGGGAGCCTGGATCTGTGTGGGAAGCTCTTGGCCAGTGGTGCTCTGTCGGGATGTGTCAGAAGGACCCGAAGGGCTTGCAAGCACAGATGGGGGGCTGGACGTAGCTCAGGCAGGCATGTCCTCAGCCTCTGCAAGGCACTGGGGGGTGCCCAGCATCACCAAGATGCATAAATAAAACTAAAACTTTGAAAAATGAGACACACAGGTTATGGGGCTCCCCACCAAACTTCCAGAGCCAGAAAGTCTGTGCCAGGGACCAAGAAGTTTCATCTCTAACAAGTTCCCAGGGGACATGGTGCTGCTGGTCCCGCAGCCACACTGTAAGGACCAGGGCCAGGGTGGTTCTGGCACCGGTGGCTCCTGGGCCCACCCTTGGAGACACAGGCACAGAGACTTCAGCTGGTTCTCGTGTGGCCCTGGGCTCCATCCCCAGCTTTGCAAGAGTAAAGACACCACCAACAGAAGGACGTCAGTCCTTGTTTGCTACTAAAACTTAACTTAAAACTTAGCTCGAAATGGGTTAAATGCCTGGGTTAGCTTTCTGACAAATACCTGACCGGGTCAATCCCCAAAAGCTGGTTGGGCTCAGGTTACGCAGGATTCAGTCCATGACCACTTGCCCTGCTGCTGTGGTGAGTGGCACAGCATGTCAGGAGTGACAGCTGGGGAATGGCCCCACTCATGTCCAGGGATGAGACAGCAGGGAGGACAGTCCCCACCACCCCTCTCAGGGCACACCCAGTGACCTCCAGGCCTGCCGCTAGGCCCCACCTCCTACAGGTCCCCCACAGGCAAACAGCACCCAGCAAATGACCAAGCCGCCAACGCATGGGACTCTGGGGGACATTCGGGTGCAAACTGTGTCGGTACATAAACGTATTTTCTTGTCAGAAATGAAGATAATAATAATTACAGTAAAAGTATAAAATAAAGGAAAAAATTGCTAAACCACAAAGCATTTAAAGTCCATACAAAAGGGGGAATAAGGACCAGGCATGGGGGTGGCACACGACCGTGATCCCACCTCCTGGGGAGGCTGAGGCAGAGGATCCCAAGTTCAAAGGCAGCCTCCACAATTTAGTGAGGCCCTGTCTCAAAATGAAAAGGGATGGGGATGTGGCTCAGTGGTAGAGTGCCCTGGGTTCAGTCCCCAGGTCTAAGGGCGGGGGGGAATGGAGAAGGAATAATGGAACTCAACACATTTGAGGCACTTTGGAGTTAAATCACTCACCTAAGTTATTATTCAAAATACAATGGAAATAATCGCCATGCGATGAGAATGCTAAATTCCAAATAATTTTTGCAGGGAGTTCATTCACACTCTCTAAAATGGAAACAGAGGTTTAGAAAAATAAAAAGGAGATGCCCAGGAGAAAGAGAAGTTGGAGGCAGAGGAGGAAGGGGGTGGTGAGGGGAATTGTTCTTATGAGCAGTAAAATAAGATTTAGATATTTCTTAAATTCAATTTTCCACTCACATAAAGGTTTTACCAACCGCAGATGATGAGACAAAGATCTGGGCACCAGAAGTTTCCTGGAGAGCCAGGGGTGGCAGGGTGTGGAGGGCAGCTGGGAGGGCCAGGGTGCCAATGGAGACCACCTGGGCTGGCTCGGCTCAGTGGTGCAGCGCTTGCCTAGCAGGTGTGAGGCACCACGTACAAATAAATCAAAGGCATGTGTCCTTCTACAACTAAAGAATTTTTTAAATAATATATTATTAAGGGAGTTACTAGGTGGGCATTTTGAGCTTCTGTTGCTGGGGATTCAGGGATGACAGCTGAGAGCTCCCAGCAGGAAGAGGGAGCCCGGGTACTTATCCTCCCCCTCCTGTGGGTCAGGGCTGAGGGCCATCTCAGGAGGGTGAACTTCCCGACACGTTCAGCCTGCCTGTAGGCAAGCAGGGCAGCTGCAGGGGCAGAAGAGAGCCCTTCGGCAGTCACAGGGACTGGGAATTGGGATTTGGGCTGGCATGCATAAAATTAACGTGTGTTGAGGGATTACGGCAGGACGGGCCCCGCTGGTCATCATTACATGTCAGAAACTCGGGGTCTAAAGAGACAGATGACAAGAAGCTTAGATTTAAGAAGCTTAGATTCCAACATACTACTCACCAACTACTGTCTTAATTCTTGAGTCTGTCTGAATTTTCTCTCATTTGAATGCATCTTCTTAAACTGGCTAACTGTCTCCTAGGTCCCCATAAACATGCAAACAGTAAAGCTTATCAGGAAACTTATAAATAGCTCTCAGTTTTAAACATTTAACACACCAAAGCGAGCGTCAGTCTTTTTACTTTCCCTTTAACTCTGTGTGCTCGCAATCATTGCTAATAACAGTAATTTAGAAGAAGAAGAATCCAATCTTCTAATGTCCCATTTATACTTGCTTTGTCACTTGACCCCAAGTAGCAATCCTGGAAAATGAGAAACGCCATTGTTTTGACGAACCCTAAGTGGTCCGTAGGGACACAGGCACAGGACTTCCTGGAGTTCCTTATCATCTCCGCCCGCGGGTCCCAAGTGTGGTTCACTCCCCCTACGAGGCTAGAATACACATTCACGCTCACGATTTTGACTCTGGAGTTGAAGAATTGGTAAGGCACTTTGCCCGACACATCAGGTTCGTGACAATGCCCCTCACCATCCTTTTATATCAGATTGCGGACTTGTTTCTGCTGAGGCTTCATTGGGTTGATGGTCGTTCTCCACGAGAGGGAAAGATCCATTACAATCACTTCACAGCAAAGCCAGGAGGACCCAGGTTGGCAAGGCCATTTTTCACCCAGACATGGAGACAATGTATTTCTCCAAAGATGGACTGATTCTATTCAAATGACATGAAAACTTTATGGCTGGAATCCTAGAAGGATGTGTGGTTTTCAATAAAATATTCATGAAAAAAGCATTGTTAAAATGATCCATTTCCCTTGGCCTCATTCAAGCCTTTGGGTCCAGAGCTATTTTGGGACTTTTCATTCACATGAGCCAACCCATCCCCTATCTCTCTCTCTCTCTCTCCATCTGTACTGATTGAGCTGTTTGCTGCCATTCACAATTTGAAGAGTTTTAACTATTATGGAAATTGGAACCAGGAGTAGGGTGGTTGCCAGGCAGCCCCAATCCCACAAATGTCTGCACAGAGCCATAAAGAGAAGATCGTGGACATAGAGGGTAGTTATGCAGAAAGGGACTTCAACATGATCTGACCCAACCATGCCACTTAGTGGGTGAGTAAATCAATCTCCAAGAAATTAAGCAATATATAGCTGGGCGCGGTGGCACACGCCTGTAATCCCAGCACTTGGAGGCTGAGACAGGAGGATCGCGAGTTCAAAGCCAGTCTCAGCAACTTAGTGAGGCCCTAAGCAACTCAGTGAGACCCTGTCTCTAAATAAAATACAAAATAGGGCTGGGGATGTGGCTCAGTGGTGGAGTGCCCCTGGGTTCAATCCCCAGTACCAAAAAAAAAGAAATTAAGCAATATATATATGCACATACATACTGAGTTGCTTAATTTGTTTTACATGTGCATATGTATACACAGTGTATAACTATATGTATATATAACCACATCCACATATACACATATATATAACTATATGTTACATATATAGTTTTGCTATGTTGCCCAAGCTGAGTCCAAACTCGAGATCCTTCTGCCTCAGCCTCCCGAGGAGCGGGGCTTACAGGCATAGGGCACTGTGCTGGGCTTCAGCATGACTTCAGTGAGTAGGCTTTGCAGGGTGGGTCACTACTGCACCATACCAGGAACAGTAGTGTCTGAGGACGTTCAAAACCCACACGATGTGCAGGGAAACTTGTCTGATAGGAATTGGCCCCAGTTCAAGATGCAGCTGAATCACTCCATTTATTTGTTCATTAAAGATTTGGCAGGGTGGGGGGCAGAGAAATGTATTCAGTGATTCAAGCACAGAGCACAGAACAAGACTGGTAAGGGCTGTCCCATTAAGGAACGATGTGTGTTCTGGGAATGGCAGTCAATAAACTCAGTTTCAGACAAACAACAACAAAAGAATTGACTAAGCCACTTACTAGATGCTTCTTTACTAGCTGAATAGACTTAAACATTGCCATTTAACTCATAAAATTTTCAGCTTGAAATATTTTAAAAGACACACAGTTCCAAAATAATACCAAAGGCCATGTATTTAAAGCTTTTAATTTTTTAACAGAGGTAAAACAGAAGATGGCATTTAAAAAGACAGCAGTAATTAGATCCTAATACTCGTATTCCTTTTATTTGTTGCAATAATTCCTTTTCTTTGGAGTATGCTCATTTCTTCACAAACCAAAATTATTTTTTAAAAAAAGCCGTTTCCAACATAAATGCATCCAGGGTCTCCGTGGGAGCTGTGAGCAGTGGGGACACTTTCTCACGGACAACACAAGCATGTAAACCTGATGGAGTAGAGAGTGCCGCCTGTTATTGCGTGTGTATGCATGGGGACAGTGACACAGTGCTTCCTCTTGAAGACTCGAGAGAATGTTTCCAGTTCTGACCTGTGAACAACAAAAGCCAGGACAAAGCTGTTGTCCCCGTGCCAGAGAAGCCTCGTCAGCTCGAGGCCGGCAATGCGACTGTGAAATGAGTTGACCAAGGGTTTGACTGTCCATGATTCCTCAGTTCATACTACAACAGATGTGGGCTTCTCCTTCCAAAGGTGCAAGGTGTGTATGCTGTGCTGTTTTCTTCAATTTCTGAAACACGTTATCACGAAAGGTCTGATCTAAGGAGTAGAACTTCGATCTGCCTGCACGGGGATCTCCCAGTTTTGTTGCTTTGCCACTACGCGTCAGCTTCATGTGCTACTCAGATGCTTCCATGATAAACAGAAAGGGAAAAGCAAACAATGATAGAGGAATAATAAAGAAAATAGGAGGGAAACAGAAAACCCCACAGAGGATTGCCCATCATTTTATTAAATGACAATCTGAGGATGTGGGTTCCCATGAAACCCAATATAGTTCTTAATTCAACACATTTCTGAATTTGGTCTTAAAATTATATTCGCTTTGGTTTATCAAACACACACCATTTATCTTTTATATAAAAACATCAGGCAATATTTAGACATAAATCTAAATTTTTGCTGAGCATGGTGGCACATGCCTGTAATGGGTTGGGAGGCTAAGGCAGGAGGATCTCAAGTTCAAAGCCAGCCTCAGCAATTTACTGAGGCCCTAAGCAACTTAGTGAGACCCTGTCTCAAAATAAAAAAATAAAAAAGGGCTGGAGGGTGTGGCTCAGTGGCAGAGTGCCCTGGATTCCATTCCCAACACCTCAGAAGATAAATGAGAAAAGAGGAAAGAAGATAATAAGGGGAAGGGGAAGGAGGGGAGGGAACAGGAGGGGAAAGGAGGACAGACACGAAGAGAGAGAACCAGCCCGTGCTCTTCCTGCTATGGGTTTGTGTGGTATCATAGGGGCTGAAACAAACCTGGCAAACTTCAGACTGCAGATCACACATTTTAAAAGTCTGCTGATTTAAAATTTGTGGTGCTCATATTTAAAGATGTTTCTTTCCAAGGTGTTTCCTGGGAGTTACCAAAGTCAGAGAAAATACCACCTCACAGTAACAGCCTAGCTATAGAAAATAATTAGCACTTTTGGGTAGAAGGAACTGGAAGAGAAAATTTCCGCCCAAATTTTCCACCGAACTCACCTCAAATTTCAGGAGACAGCATGGGGGTCCCATGGCAGACCACCACACCAGGTTCTAAGGTGCCCCAGGTTTTTAGTCATCATCCTGGAATGTTCTAGAGTTCTACCATTGACCTTTGCTGGCCACTGTACTTGTGTATTCAGTGGGCAGCAACAGCAGAGAGTTGTGGGCA
Source organism: Glaucomys volans (assembly GCA_020662805.1). Classification (NCBI taxonomy): domain Eukaryota; kingdom Metazoa; phylum Chordata; class Mammalia; order Rodentia; family Sciuridae; genus Glaucomys; species Glaucomys volans. Next base: position 306,369 of record JAJEJO010001750.1, read on the forward strand.
CACCTGACTCTCATAAAACAAGAGGAGTCACTCTGTTCAAAGTCCTACCGCAGATTCCAAGTCTCTGGACCCGCCAAAGGGGGGAAAGAAGTTCTTCAGGTTTGGGAGCCACCCACAAACCCAGAGTAACATCTGTGGGGTTACTGGCCATTCTGAATCAGTAGAAAGAAAATGGGAATGGAGATTACAGATTTAGGTTTGCCTCCTGCCTCTTTCCCTATGGAGTTACGGATATAAGGTGCATTTTCCTTCAGCCAAAGACAGTTCCAAGATGACTGCAAATCAGATGTGCCCAACACAAGTATATAAAGGAATGGATGCTGTCACTTCTGGTGGCGTGTGAGGAAACAAAACAGCGAAATAAGAGTCTCACATCGAGGTGAGTTTCCTTAACAAAAACAGCAAACCAGGCCACCCAACTCAACACCAGGGCAGGAGGGTTGCCACCCACTCTTGTAGATTCAAACGTGTGACAACCACAGTGTGCCACACGCCTGCACTGATTGACATCTGCTCGCGTCTCTGCATGATGAGATTCCCTGTCTCAGGGGAAGACGTTCTCCGCGGATGTGATGTCCTGTGATTCTGATACCCAGGATGCCACATTTACATTAATAAAGTCATGCTTTCCATTTCATTCTTGCAGATTGCTTTCTATGTATGATGAAAGGTATTCAATATTTTTATTTCCAAAAATGTTTCTGTAAAATTGATGCGTCTTACGCAGACCCGTGTGTCTTACAGAGTAGCAGTTTATTTGGTACATTCATTTCTTTGTATCATAATTTCCTTATTTACCTAATGATGTCCATCCCTACAAAGTTCACTAGGCTGTAGGAAACTTTAAAGATGTCATTTATGCAAAGGCCATTGTGATAAAGAAATCTCATGCCCGTTGTCCCACTGCTGACATCAACACATGAGCAACCTGAGGAGAGGTCAGCTTCCTTTGGGGAAGAGGATACAGAATTTCCAGTACTGTAGCTAGGTGATAAGAAGGGAAGGTTCCTTGGCTAACAGCTGGGTATTCCCAGGAGAAAAAAAGGAAAAAAATCTAAGAGATTTTCTGAGGCTGGTGGGGAGGTAAATTTTCTTGCTGATGGAATTAGAACTGTTTACTGTGAACATGTTAAATCTGAAGTTGGTATAGATTTCCACCACTGCCCAAGAGCAGGAGAGAGGTGCCCACACCTACTGGTGGCTGAAGGCATCCAATGTCTGTGTCTCCGCGTGAACACAAAGTCACGTCGCTTTGCTGAAGAAGTTCACTGGGTTCGGTTCATTTGATGAATTTCCTTCCAGAAATAATTGTTGCATAGACATTTCTCATGATTTAGTCTTCCACAGATGTCAGCAACTTCCTTGAGAAACACCCTCGTCCTTTAACATTGCCCAGGTAGTTGACATCCGAATGCTTCTCCCAGACAGATGTGAGTAAAGTGCTGTAAACGTAATCATCTTGCCCAACTTTTTAGTCTCCTACATAAAAATCTCAGCTTAGGGGGTCACTGTTATTGAGATTACCTGTTTAAAATATGTGTTATAATGGAAAATATAGACATAGGAAATAAGAAAACAGAGGTTTAAAAAGAGTGGGTGGTGGGAGGGCTGGAGGGAGACACACTGAAATGTCGCCATCCTCTCCACTGGTTGGTAGGATGACTACCTGATCTTGACCTATACGCCAAAGTGTGCGTTTGCTTCACAAGTCACAGATTACTTTTTAAACACAGGGTGAGCAACCAATTGCATAGAAAGAGGCTTGGGATTGTTAGATAAATGCCCAGATGCCCCCGAAGCGGCCTCACACACTTGCCAGGATTCGGAAGGCTCTCGGAAGTCCCTCTGCACAGCCAGCTGGACGTGCTGAACACTGTTAACTGCACAGTAATAGGGTTTGTTTTTGTTTTTTAAAGAGATAAATAGGATTTTAGAAAAAAAATAAAGGCATGTTCCCTTTTAGGGGCAACTAATTTAGCACAATGTGACAAGGCTTTTAAAAACTCAACAGTCATGAAGCACCATTAAAAATATTCACACAAAAGAGATCCGGGCAGCGTGAAGATGGGCACTTCCTTGGCACAGATGCTGAGGGCTTGGAGCCCGAGGAGATGCTCAGTGCACGTGGTCAGGGCCCACGTGGATGATGACGTGCTTCTCGTAAGCCCTCCTCATGGTTTTCTCGATCTGCTTCAGGAACACTTGCGGGATCCGTCCACACAGAGTGTGCACGGTCTCCAGAAACTTCAGCTGGAGAGGGTAGTACATGGACTGAAAGAGATTGTCCTGAAAGGGAAACTGAAAGAGGGTTTAAAAACAAAAAAGAAAGAAAAAGTACAATTTAGTCACTGACGTGCCATTTAAAATGCAAATCATTTTGACTAAAACTGACCCAGGGACTGTCTGCAAGTGTCAGGGTAGAGGTCTGTGTGTTCACAGGCTGAGGGAAAGGACCCCACGGGCCTGAATCCAGACCCGGTCTGGCTGTGCAACCCGGGGCAGTCACTGAACTTTTGTGGACCTTGGTCTGCTGGCGGCCCTTCCCATTCAGCAAGAGCAGGGTGCATTTTGACATAGGCTCCTAACTTAGTAGTCCGCAAGATTTATTTTGGAAAATACTGCTCATGAACACATCCTGTGGGAAAAGAGGAGACTTCAAATTTGAAACAAGCCAGGCACAGTGGTGCACGCCTGTAATCCCAGCACTTGGGAGGCTGAGGCAGGAGGATCGTGGGTTCAAAGCCAGCCTCAGCAACTTAGTGAGGCCCTAAGCAACTCAGTGAGACCCTGTCTCTAAATAAAATACAAAATAGGGCTGGGGATGTGGCTCAGTGGTGGAGTATCCCTGGGTTCAATCCCCGGTACAAAACACAAAAAAAAAAAAAATTGAAACACACAAAAAAAATCCCTATCTCTTAAAAAAAATGATGTTTTGGATCCTGGAAGTTCCTAGAATGTGAAGACAATGCCTACGCCTGAGGACAGGATGCTGCGTACAGTGTGTTCATTCCAAGGAGCAGAACTCACGTGGGTACTTGAAATCCACCGAACCTTGTCCACTGAATTCTTATTTTTTCCTTCAAAGCAATGTTAATGAAGAAACTTCAAGGGGTGTGCATGATAACCTCAGAAAGTCCTGAGTTTCGCAAGGACCAGTGCCACTCATGAACGTGTACTTTATTATAATGATCAGGTACCACATGTTGGCTCACTTCCTGTGTCACATCTGAGGGTTTGTTTCTGGTTTCGAATCTGGATTCTCCGGTTTTCCCACAGGATGTGTCCATGAGCAGTATTTACCAAAACAAATCTTGCGGACTACTAAGTTAGGAGCCCATGTCAAAATGCACCCGCTCTTGCTGAAAGGGAAGGGCCGCCCACAGGCCAAGGGAAAGCTTCATTCTTAGCAAGAACATTTTACATGAAAAGACTGGAGAGAAGCAATGGAGGAAAGGAAGGGCTAAAGGCAGGACACCGTCGCCCGATGGCACGTGTGTGGGCTTGGGCTTCCTGGGACCCCTTGGTGCCTCCAGAGTTCACCAGAAACGTTGCTCAAACATGTTTATCAGAACGCAAATGTCCTCCCAGAGGGAGCTTATGAGTGACGTGACACAGCAATGTCTGGCCCAGATCATGAGTAGCATGATCTACACACTGCTAGACCCGCCAGGTGGGCATGAATCTGCCCTCTCCACCACCAACCAATGGAAGGGCAGGTGGGACCGTGGAGTCCTCTGGGACTCCTCTTCCCCAGGCCTCCAGACCACCCTCAGCAAATCCTGAAGAGCCTGCCCGATGCCTTAGCCAGAGCTCGGGCTCTCTCCTGCTTCCCTCCCAACAAGGCCCTGCTGCGGAGCCTCACCTGCACAGCTCAGCCTCGTCCCACAGTGCCTTTGTCTTCTCTCCCGCACCCTTCCACCAGGTCGCCACGGTGGTATTTTTCAAGCATAAATCAGAGCCCCCCACTTTCTGGCAGGACTTCCCATTGTAATTACTAGGAGTCCAGCCCTCCTTTGTTGAGATGCTCAAGGTGACCTGGGACCCTCCCGTCTTACACTCCACCCTTCCCCTTCTGGACATGGTGACCACCTCCCCATCCTTTGGGCACCTGGAATTCATACCTGCCTCAAGGACTCAGCCCTGGGGTCCTTCTGCTTGGCAGGACCTTCCCTGGGTTTCCATGACAGAGGTCTCCATCTGACCAGGTCCCAGGACTGCGGAGGCCCTGGCTGAGGACCCTGCTAGTGGAACACTCCTCTCCCCAGGGTCCTCAGACCCACCCCACTCTGCTCACAAGCAACTTCTAGTGATTTCTGAGGTGACTGTTGTCAGGGGTGAACCACAAGCTGAATGACTGCCATCTTGCTGGGATCTCACAGTCCTCCCCCAGGGAGCTGGCACCATTATCTCCACTGCGAAGACAGGGAAACTGAGGCCCAGCAGGGTGAGAGCAGTCAAGGGCTAAGCACCAGAAAGGGACAAAACAGGAGCTTAAGCCCAAGTGTCCAGGCCCAAGGCCAGACTCTGACCCCCACCACAGTGCCCAGCACCATAGAGGGGAGAGGGAGGGAGCCCTGTCACCACGGAGTCCATGTGGGATTAGTGTTTTCTTGAGTCAAAGGCCTGAATGGAAATTCTTCTCAGGCCCAACTGAGAACATCACTGAGTGAGGCGGCAGAACCACTTATGAAACTGGATTCTCTGGCCTCTTTCTGATCCCTGAGAAAACAGACGAGATGAGTTGTCACTCAAGAAGCACAACTGCTCAGCTCAATCCAGGGCCGACGGGGCAAAGAAAGCAGAGGCCCTGGCTATGGAGCCGCTGCGCTACTGAGTGGTCAGGCCCTGGGGTCAGTGTTTTGAACAGCTATGTGGAAACATCACTGAGAATAGGACAGATTGTTGATGTCATTGGATCACCTGGTCCTTGGAGGCCAAGCTGTGGGAATGCAGGTGAGCTGGGTGCTGGCCCAGGTGGGCTAAGCCCGGCCCATGGAGGCCGGCCTGGATTTCCCCTTGGAATTCTCTGGTGCTGGCCAGCAGAATGCCCACGGACACACACACAGTGTGTCCCTGCCTCACTCCTGCCTCACCCTGTTTGTGAAATCCTCGGCCCTTGAGTCTCTCGTGAGGTCTGCGTTAGGGGTCTGCAAGCTTCTGGAGAGGACCCACCCTCTCTGTCACAGTAGTCATCTGTGTGCCAGCACAGTGGCTCAGGTCTGAGTCCAGCGATTCAGGAGGAAACCTATGAGATTCAAATCTCAGTACCAGCAAATGTCACATCAGAGCATGGGACACACGTGCACTCGTGCATCCTCTCTGGCTGCTCTGGTGCCACAGCAGTAGAGGGGACATTTTTTTGAGGTACTGAGGGTTGAACCCAGGGGTCCTTTTACCACTGAACAGCATCCCTAGCCCTTTTATTTTATTTTGAAACAGGATCTTGCTAAGTTGCCTAGGCTCGCCTCCACCTGTGATCCTCCTGCCTCAGCCTCCTGAGTCGCTGGGATCACAGGCATGCACCACCCCTTTGGCCCTGCAGTGGTCACGCCTCCGCTCTGGGTTGCCCATGCGCACACTCAAACTGTGGAGTCCACCTTACCAGTGGCAGCGGCTCAGCCACCTCTCTCCACTTTGTGCCTTTCCACCCTGACCTGCTTCTCCTTTCCTCCCTCCAGCCCTGGCTCATGGGTCCGCGGGATGTAGAAGCCTTTGTTTGGGGCTTCCTGGCTGTGACAAGACTCGGCCATCTACAGGCACCCCTTGACCCTTGCCCTGGGCCCTCTGGGGGAAAGGACACTGCCCTCTCACCCTGTTGCAGGTGAGTGACCAAAGACTTGGTGGCTGCCTTCGTTCAGCGCCATGTTCTGACTGCCCGCCTGCACCCCTGGCAGCCAGGGAACACTGGACTTGAACTGAATAGTGCCATCTCATTTTTCCTGGATCCTGTTTACCCTAGCCTGTTACCTCCACTATGGCAAATAGTGGAACTCCCTTCTTTTTGGTACTGGGGATTGAACTCGGGACACTCAGTCACTGAGCCACATCCCCAGCCCTATTTTGTATTTTATTTAGAGACAGGGTCTCACTGAGTTGCTTAGGGCCTCGCTAAGTTGCTGAGACTGGCTTTGAACTCACGATCCTCCTGACTCAGCCTCCCAAGTGCTGGGATTACAGGCGTACGCCACCACGCCCGGCTAGGAATTCCTTTTTTGATAGAAATTTCCTCCCAAAGTGAACCTAAGGTAGAAACAAGGAGAGACTGTGGAAATATCAAGTCAAGAGTGGTCACAGTCCTGGGGCAAGTGGACTTGGTGACCGAGAAGGGGAACTGGCGAGCCCCAGGCTCTGGGAGCACGTGGATGCGGAGGGCCCACGCCGCAGCGCCGCGGCTGGCGGTGGCCGCGCACTTACGTCCCGCATGGCCTCGTAGAGCGCCCTGAAGGTGGGCTGCTTGTCGTCGTGGTAGACGCCGCGGTTCCCGTGCAGCACCGACACGCCCTCGCGCTCCGCCTCCTTGCAGTTGCTCCCGTACATGCAGTGGTCCGGCCGGTAGTTCCACTGGCAGGGGAACAGGTAGAGACGCTCTGCGGAGACAGGGAGGCCCAGTGCCGTCAGTCCGGGCGGCGTCTCCGCAGACGCACGCTGACCGCGCCCAACACGCACCAGCGCGATGCGACTCACGGACCAAAATTCAGCAAATCTGAAAAAAGTCTGAGATCAAGAACTGAAGGCGCATGCACTCATGATGACGTAGGTTTCATCCAAAAACAAAAAATAAAAAAACAAAAAACCAGGGCACTGAGTGCCAGTCACCCACGGCCCTGAGCTTGTTTCCTCGTCCGCACAGTGGGACTGGCAGGGCCTCCCTCTGACTTGAGGAGTGCATTTTCTAAACCCAGGGAAGGTGCGCAGCAGAGGGCGGAGCTTTGGTCATAGGGCAGCTTGGACCACTCATTGTTGGGGTGGTGCTGGGGTTGGAGCCAGGGCCCTGGGCAGGCTCAGCAAGCGCTCTTCCATGGAGCTCCGTTCCCAGCCCTGGAATCAACTCCTAGGGAAGGTTTTGTGAAATGGACAGACCCACTTGAGACGGAAGACAAGATTCCTCTCTAGATCAAAATGAAACCAAAAAACACAACAGCAAAGGGAGAATCAGAAAGAAAGAAGCCCCCCACCGAGATAACCACATGCATGTTATACGTGTGCGCACGCGTGTGTGGATTTGTGTCTCTGAAACAGTGCTGCTTCTCCTTGCCAAGACTCTGTCCCCCACCTACCCTGCCACCATGCGGTGTTAGGCACAGGGGCCAGGGACGCTGTCTCATCCTATAGTGAATAGCGGAGCCCCCATAAGAGCTGAGATCTCTGCTCTGATCCCCCCAGACAAGAATCACTCCCCTTGCTGACTTTGGTTATACGATTGGTAGTAAGTTCATGAGGCTGAGCTGCCTGGCTCCCGGCCTGACGCCTTTCAGGTTGGGGCCTGAGCAGCAGGGATCGGATCACAGCTCTCTGCAGATGCGTCAAGATGGTGAGGAGGCCCCTGCAGGCTGCGTGGAAGGGCTGCAGCAGATCAATCCTGATGGATGTCCTTCTTCCCAGGCCAAGGGACTCCCTCCTTGTGGAGAGGACCGCCCTTAAGATCACTTACAGAGGCTCCAGGATGGACAGCAGAGAAGGAAGAGACCATCACACCCCCTCTGCAGACCAGCTCAGTGTCAGACAGGCCAGAGGCATCCAGGACCCGCTCAAACTCTCAGGGCACCCTGCACACGAGAGGCCCCTCTTCCCAGAGCGCTCCATCCCTCCCGCTGCGTCTCCCTCCTTTACCCCGACACTTGCAGGCTCACCGTCCGCGAGTGTGGTGGTCACACTCCCTGGATTTGAACCCATGGCTCTGTCACCTGTGTGACCTTTCTGCATTTATTGCAAGGGTGGATGTGAGGCTCAGAGGAATGAGAAAACCGAGCCCTGCGTAACTCCTTCCTTTCATAAGCCAATGGTTCACATCAGCCACACCAGACACCTGCTTGGGCATTTGAATTGCACCCACCAAGGTTCCCAGCTGCACAGATCGGTCTGGGACCCATCTCTGCTTTTATCAATCCACTGACTGAATCAATCAGTATTTACTGAGTGCCTGGTGTGCGTGCAAAGTACAGACCCTGCCTCTGTAGGGTTGGCGACAGTGAGGTTTTGCTGCTGGCACGCGCCTTAGGAGCGCACTCACAAGGTCACCTTTTCCCTCACAGCAGCCTCTGTAGAGGCTGGGCCCAGGAAGGGGCACTGCATGGCAGAAAGTAGAAATGGCTGCTGCTTTGGAATCAGCCAGATGTGGCTCGGACTGGCTTCTGCCCATCCCTGGCTCTCTGACCTTGGTGCCTCTGAGACACTTGGCCTCAGCTGAGAAGCAGTACACAGAAGGCCACCGATCCAGCCTGAGTCCCACGGGTCAGATGTGAGCCAGCAGCTAACAGCGCTTGCCGGTCTGCACTCCACTCAGCCGGGTTTAAGTGCAGAACTCCACAACCAGTCGAGTCAATCAAAGCAAATCCCACTGCTTTTCCGTGCTTCAGGTTCATCATTCGTAAAATGGGGAGAAGCACAAATATCACCAGGTGGGAGGTGGAGGGGTGTTCAATGGATCCTTCTCCACGCATGCTTGGAACAGAGCCCGGCTCTAAGGAACACGCTGAACCCAAGCTGTAGCACTCGCTGCCGCCAACACCGTCAGCGTCATCCTAGGGCCGTGGGCATTGGCTTACAAGAAGGGCAAAACCAGAGAACCTAGAAGAACGAATCTGGACTACCGTCCAACACACAGTCTACCTCTGATAAATATTTACTCCAAGTGCTTCTGGACACACAGGTGGCCACTCATTGTTAACATTTTATAGGTCGCAGATCTCTCTGAGAATCTAATGAAAGCTTTAGACCCTGACTTTGGAAAAGGACAACTGGGAACACATATAGGCCCATAAAGAACATGTGCTTACAAGTTCAGGGGTTTATAGATCTCTTAAAGAGCGGCTAAGGACCTTGGCTGTCGGATCTCAAATATGACGGGATTCCAGGCAGAACTCAATTCACATCTTCACACCCCCCTGCGGAATCTCCCAGAACAAGAAATGCAAAGCATACTGAGCACAGTCCACGCAAGCTTCGTTCACGGCTCCACTGCAGGGTACTGGTGTCAGTGCCTGATACGGGGCTGCTCCTGCCCTCTGGGATTTATGCTCTTGGAAGGAAAACCGTGCACAGTAGGATTGAGATGAACATGTCAGCAGTCACAGGAAGGAGGGCTCATTTCCAGGAGGTGAGCTGACAGGATGTTTGGTAATGCTTCATTTGGACCCGGGCATTTGGTAAGAATGGAAATCTCACAGCCAGAAAGAGGCTTGAAAAAACATTTGAGGAGGAGAAAATGGTGGTAAAATGTTTGGAAATAAGTGTATGTGTACATTTGTGGTACTGGGCACTGAACTCAGGGCCTCACACATGCTAGACCAATGCTCTACCACCAAGCTGCATCCCTGGGCCTTTTATTTTTTTATTTTGAGACAGGGTCTTGCTAAGTTGCTGAGTCTGGCCTAACTTGCCATCCTCCTCCCTTAGCCTCCCAAGTAGCATCACCACACCCAGCTCAAACTGTGTTTTAGAAAAGACAAGTGATCTTAGCTTTCCTGGGGCAAAGGTAATCTCTTCAAATGGAGAGGGCAAAAGGAAAAAAGTTGTCATGGAAATACATTATGGTGTGCAATTCACAATCGCTAAGTGATGAGCCAGCCCAGATGTGTGTCAACAGAAGAATGGATAGAAAAAGGTGGCATAGATAAACAGTGGAGTTTTACTCAGTCATGAATAAGAGTGAAATTATGACATTTGCCAGTAAATGGATAAAACTGGACAATATCATGCTAAGTGAAATAAGCCAGACTCAGACAGGATCATTGGAATAGAGTAAGTGGGGCATGACATTGATGAAATTCTGTCACCTGCAGGTTCAAATATGGCCTCGTGAATCCCCCTATTATGTACAATTATAATGTACCAATAAAAATTACTTTGAAAAAAATATTGCTCTGGCCTAAGATATTCAGAACATAGAAACCTATGTAAGGATTCAAGTAACTAACTTTGGGTCTAGTCTGTGAAGCAAAAGAGGATGAGCTCTGTTCTTTTGAAAGGAGATGGGGAGACTCATCAAATCTAGGTAGCGCCCATGCGGGGCAGGAAGGAGGGCAGCTCCAGCCGTCTGGGGCTGGGGACTGCTGAGTGTCGCCTTTCGACACCGCTGTGCGGTGAGCCAGCCTTGGCTGCTGTTTTGCTCTCGGGCTCCAGAGTTAAGTTCACAGGAGACGGGCTGACAGGTTTAGCTGGAGTCACAGGGAGGCAGGGCGCACGCAGTGCTGGGAGAGAAATTCCCCTCAAGACACCGGTGCTGGGACGAAGCAGAGGGACTTCCACACTGGCGGTCAAGACAACAGATCTGCCTTTCATTCACAGCCCCGCTCTGCAGGGATTGCGCTGCAGATCTCCGTTTCGTCAGCGGGGAATGGAAAGACGGGGCGACAGGAGCATCACGGAGAGGGCTGAGGACAGAGCCCCTGGAGCCCCTGGGGTGGTTATCTAGCACGTGATCAATGGCCTGTTCTGAGTGGGTTTATTTTAAGCATGCTTATCAGGGCTGTCAAAGACTGATGCTTACAAAAGACAGCCCAGGAAAATGCTCAGGTTGACCTACCCACTGCCGAAGAAATAACACAGTGAATGATTTTAAAATCCCAGATCCCCAAAAGCTCAAACCACTGTAACTTACCAAAAGTTCCTTCAGAGACAACCCATCCTGAGCCCTCAGTCTTTGCTGTTTTTCTCTCAATTTTATATAAAGAAGCTGGTAAACGGATTGTCTGTGTGAAACCCTGGTGGTCCCCGGGGGGCCACGCTGGCTTTCGGGGCTCAGCCTCTTGCAGAGCACTCTGATCGGCTGCTCCTCACATTTCCGTTTGGTGGGATAGGCTGGTCGCTGTGAACTACTGTGCCAACAGGTTGGCTGCACTGTTCCAAGTGTCCGTTTCTCTAATGCCCATCCCTGGAATGAAGCTTTCCCAGTCTTCTGTTTTCTTTCTGTTTTCTGTTTTCTTTCCAGAACACACCTTGTTCCAGGAAAGGGCTGTTCATCCCTCCAAGAAGACGTTTCTTATCCCGCAGTCTAGGGGAGCCCCTCGCCCTTCCGGCAGTGGCAGCGTCTGCTCAGCTCCTATTTTGCTCCTTCACGTCACCGTCATGCCGTCAGTGGTTCTGAAGGACGAGGTGTTATTCTTTGCAAATCTTCTTTTCCAGTAAAAGGCAAGTTCCAGGCAAGCAGGAACTTCAGCCCTCAAGTCTGATGCTTTACCCCAGCAGCTACCCAGTGGCGGGTGCCCTGGAGGTTCTCAAAAACCCAGCACTGGACATATGAATGAATGGAGCCTGTGCCCTCCTCTGCCACCTTGATGGCTGTCCTTCCTCTTGCTTCTTCTTCCTACCCCTTCTCTCGTGTTCCTGGCTGTGGCCTCTTTCCCTCCATTTGCCTGCCCCTTCACTCCGTTCTCCTAATTCCATTCACCCAACCCACACTCTGCAGCCCAACTCCCCTGAAGGTGCTGAGCCTCGCACCGGGAAGGACACAAGGTGGACACAGCCCCTTCTCACACTCCTGCTGTGCTGTGTGCTTTGTGCTGTGCTTTGTGTCAGGGCTCATGAACTTCCTGATGCTCCACCTGGGATTTGCCACAGTTTCCCAGAACAGTCCTACTGTAGAGTCACTGGGTCTGTCAACCCCAGAATGCGGCCCTCATGGCCACCAATGCTGGGGGCTTCTGGTGACTGCACACGCAGGCCAGGCCTCCAGTGGTCCTGGGAGGAAGAGAAGAAGGCTTAAACAGGCCACTGGGGAGACCTGTCCCCAGGACCCTCCTGCCTCCCTTGTGCGGCTCGCCCAGCCTGCATCCGCCTGTGACCGAGGCAGGGCGCCCTGCTCTTCTGGCCCCTTGGCAGAACTTCCCTGCTCCACCTGGCTGGTTGCTCCGCCTTGTCATCTGTACCTGGCTGGCTTCATTTCCTTCCTGCCCTCAGCCCACTTTCCTAGAAATGTCCCCAGAAGAAGCAAGCCTTGGTGGTCACATCGAGAGAGAAATATCACACGCCTTTGCATGGCTGGCCCTCATTGACTGGACGGAGGGTGGTCTTCATAGCTGAGCCAGGCAGTGTCTGTCTGTCTGCCTCTCTCTCTTTCTTGAATTGGAAACGAAGAAATCCACCATTTCTGCTGGTGGACTCCTACGGTCGTGCTGACGTGGACCGGGCCATTAGGATGGGTCTTGGGCACACCAAGCTGTCTGGGAGACAGCATGCAGTCACAGGCGTGGGGAGAAGCAGCAGTGGCGAGGACCACCAGGCCTCTCAGGGCCTCAGTGCTTCCCATCCTCCTAGAGCCTGGCGTGGCCTGACCCACCTGTCATGGGAGCCGCTCAGACTCTTACCAGGTCTCCCCCTCACTTAGCCTGCCTCTGTGGAACCCAAGCACAGTCACCTCCATACTTCTTTCTAGAGAGTTCTTTGGGCTCGTGTCAGATTTACCTCTTGCATAGAACTCTGCTCTTGACTCCAACTCACCTGCCAAGATGGGTGCTCAGTCTTCCTGTGTGGAAGAAGCCACCTGGCTGCCTGCCGGGAGGTGTCCTATAGGAGGAGCCACCTGCACATCCCCATGGGCTCCGGCCGCCTCCTCTTGAACCAGTTTATTACCCAGCATTGCAATTACATTCCCACAGCCTTTTGCCATCTAATTATAGCAAGAGTGCTAAAGCATTTTTTAGCTAATGACTTTTAAACACACTTACAGAGCGGTGTTACTGGCTACAGGGGACGCCAATAACAATAGCGTCCCAGATGTGCCGCGGGTTTTACCGCACTGCTTCATCCTCAGCAACCAAGCAAAGTCACATCAGCAGGCTGCCTCCCTCTCTGCTTCCGAGGGGTAAAGGTGACACATCTTGTTTCAAATATAGTTGGTGTGAGTTGCAGGAAGGGCTCACAACCGTGTAAATGGAGAAGGACTTAGAGCGGGATGGATATCGCTGGATTTCAGTTAAAGATCTCTTGCTTAATAAAGTGCCCGGATGAAGTGTGAGACAAGATCAAAGTCAGCCAACAGAGAGCAGGGAGTCCACCTCACCAGGATCTGAAACTTGACTTACTCCAACCTGCCTGGAACCAGGATCTTGAACCAACTTCCAAATCACTTTATAAAATATTTTTTATTTAGTGGATCTAGGTAGGAGTGTGGGAGCCATTAAACTCAGCTGGGTGCAGCAACCATTAAAGGCAGGGGACTCACGGCTAATTGAGGGCTGCTTACCGGGGCCTCTGAAGGGCGTTTGCTCACTGATCTTGTCCTGAAAGAATCTGCAGAAGGCCGTGAGGATTTCTGAGGAGGCAGCCGTGTGGGCCTTCTGGATGCCTCGGTAGACTCCATAGACAGAGAGGCTGACGTCAGTCACATAGCTTTAGCCATCAGCAGAAGGGAAATGGGAAACTTACAGGAAGGAAATAACGTAGCAGAAAGATCCATTATGGATCCTGCCTGGCACACCGAGGTCCTTTGCCCCAGCTAAGAGCCTGCTTCCGTTTGGCCTGGAACTGAAGCGTCCTGGCTCTCCATCCCGGCTCTGACTGTCATTAGCTGTGCTGTGAAGTCACTTCATTCCTTTCCCTTGGTTTCTTTGTCTGTCATCTGGGGATTACATTCCCGGGATCCTTTTGAGTATTAAATAAGAATGTGCTCAGACTGGCACCCGCCACTTGGTAAATAATAATAGCCATCATTCCTGAGCTCGTGTGCCTGGCCTGCTGATGCACGCTAGGGCCACTCGGTTCCTGTCCTGGGAATGGGGACCTGGGTGAGGTAGTCCTGCGTGGCTGGACCTGTGGCGTGAGAGCCTGGGGCTTTGCTTTGATCCCTGAGGGGCAGAGAAAGGCAGTCTTTATAGGGAGACGGGCAGCTTTGGTGTGAGGGAGCCCCCTGGGCTCCTGGGGCTCCCCTCTCCAGCAGCAGGGTGAGGCTGCTGCCTTCCTGCCCCTGGGCTCCCTGAGACACCCAGTTGTTTATTTAAAAAGACTTGTTTGTGTTCAGACTAAATCCAGAGGACTTTTTTTCTTTTTTTCAGACAAGAATCCCAACCAATATAGTTACACCTATTAAAAAGGATGAAATCTGCTCAAGAAGAAAAAGGCAGAGGTTCGGACTAACTGCCCTCCTACTGTCAGAGGAAAAGGGACCAGAATGTGCCCCAGGTGAGCAGTTGGTTGGGACCCAGGGCCTTGTACGTGCAAGGCAAGCACACTACCAACTGAGCTATGTCCCCAGCCCCAGGACTCTGCCCTTCTTGATCCAAAGACATACAAGATTAGGTTTCAAAGCAAAAAAAAAAAAAAATTTTTAAAGGTACATAGTAGGTGCCTCAAGTGTGACCAGCAGTCACAGGCAGAGATCTTTATCAGCGGGAGTCTCTACTGCAAGGCTTTTAAAGACAAAGCAAAGGTCTGAAGAGGGTGGGGAGAAGGATTGCTTCTTTCCCCTACAGATTTTTCCTCAAGGAGAAAGCCTGGTTTTTATTTTAATGACATTAAAGAAGGTTTTAGCAAAGAAGGAAATTTTATTAGTGTAGGAATTAATATGAAAACCCAGACCAGAAATTTTCATCTCCCTCCCTCCCCACCAAATCACCAACTTAACAATGGAGGAATCTACTTTCCTCTAGACAAAAGGAAGAAGGGATCTGGGGATCTGAGTCTTTACGCAGGGCTCTTCAGCCCTGAACAAGTGACTCACCCCCAGGACCCCAGAACCACTGTCTTCAATTCAGCAACTGCTGGTGCTGTGGGGGTCTCGTGCCTGGTGATCCTGTTGTCACTTTGTTCTGTGCATCCTGTCAGCTGTGACTGCACTTCCGGGAAGAGTGGTGTGGGAAATCGCAAAGATATTCTCAAAACGGAGGCCAGTGTTGGAGATTTCAACATCTGGTCCTTTGTGCCTGTAGCTGAGATTCTACCTCCAGCGGACGCCCAGCGGCAGAGGAAAGGCAGCAGGGACCACAGGCCCCTCTGTGCCCCACGCTGGCCCAGTCAGTAGCAACTCAGGCCTGCAGTGTGCTCGGGGGACAGGTGGGCGTCCTGCACACGGCGTTTACAAAGAGAACCTACCTGGGTTGAAATAAAAGATAATGTTCAGCAAGTCCTGGTCTCCCCAGGTGATGGCATTCTTGTACGCCTGGTACAGCGGGTACAGCATGTCCTCCCAAGCCAAGCCCGTCGGGGTCATGCTGTTCTGGAAAAGAGAGAAGCGTCAGAGCAGCTGAGGCAGGGCCAGGGCAACTTGTCCTTGGAGACGCAGCAAGGCCGGCTCCCTTCCCTCCCAGGACGAAGCACGCGGGGGCTCCTGGGCCTCGGGCCCCGCACAGAGCACACTCGGGGCTGCGGGAGGCAGGGTTTCCTAGTGTGTGCGTGGGTACTGGACGGACAGAAAGCCACACCTGAACCTGAACCTCTTTCTTAGGCTTATTTCCTGTCTCTGAAGTAAAAAAGCAAAGTAGAGATGGCAAAATTATGGTATCGTCATTTAATCTTAATTATTTACTTTGAAAATAACACATTCATAGCTAAAGATTCAATCAATACATAGAGATAAAAAAATTAAAAAGTAAAAATATTTCTTTCACTATCTTCCTCCAAATCTCATTCCCAATTTCCCCAGAAGCATCCACAATGAACGATGAGCAGTGTCAGGTGTTCCGGAAATTTCTAAGGCATCAAAGTGAGCACACTACAGTACCATGATCTGCTTGCTGCATGTGAGTTGTTCTCACCTGATTCTTTTAGAGATCTCATTGGTGTTGCTCACACATTAACCTATTCCTTTCCTACGTCTGCAGCGCCGGGGATCAGCCTCGGTGCTCTGCATTCTGGCAAGTGCTCCACCACCCCCGGGCTCTGCTCCCGCCATTAATCAACAGTCTTCTTAATGTGAGGATAATCTGTTTTTACTGGTTCTTGTTTTATTGAAGTTATTTAGGTGCTTTCCAGTTCCTTACTAGGATAAAATATGAGACCGTGAACACCCTGCATCAGTATCCCTGTTTACTTCTGTCAACATGTCCCTAGAGTAATCCCCAAGATTGTTGAATGGTTTGGAAGCCTTGGATATGCACTGAGTTCCGAAATGCCACGGCATATCCCTGGACGGAAACTGTGGAAGCTTTACATGCCATAGCCGCCTGGGCTTTCCCCAAACAAATATCCCATAACTTTCCAAATTAAACCCTTTCTCTGGGGACTTGCATCCCCACCGGCAGGCACCTGCTACAGTCCCTGAACCAGCATATCCACAGCCCAGGCGTGTCCCCATTGAAAAGAACTCCCCGTCTTAAAAAGGAATTCCAAAGCACTCCTACCTTGAACTGGGTACTCCGGATCCGAGTCAAGTTCATCAGCATGACCCCTGAATTAACCCCTGCAGAGCCGTAGAAGGGGTGCCGGGCGAAGCGGCTGTACCAGCCGATCTTGGGGATTTCATGCTCCGGGGCCATGGCTGCAAGCTGGGTGGAATTGAACTGCCTCAGAAGCTTCCAGATATCATCGACGGGTCTCAGGAAGAGAACGTCAGTGTCCACATAGAGTAGCGAGTCCACGTCCTTTAAAATCACCTTATGTGGAAGGAGGACAAAAAAAAAACAGTCAGAAAGGAAGTGGCTTGATAGGAAGAGTGTCACCCATGTGTAACCAGACGTTCCAGAAAGGGCACCAATCTTAGCTCCTGTCCTCCTTCTCCTCTGAGCTGAGGGATAAGTGTCAGTCCAGGAGTGGAGACTTGAGGCCATTCTTGATCTGGACTGGCCCGATGCTAGTATCGGGCCACCGTATCTGATCAGGCTAAAGCAGCAGCGCCTGGCTGCAGCTCTCGAGTTCCCCCGTCCCTCAGGAAGCCGCCTCGCTTTCTTAGTTTTTCCTGGAACAGTGGAGCATTTGAGAACTCAAGGTGGACAACCCAGACACCGGTCAGGGCCACACTTAGCTGCGGGTCTGTCTCTGGGTCCATGTCCTCTACAGATGTGGTAGTGCATCTTTGAAAATGCATTTTTAGCCAGGATTTGGACTTGGGAACAGGCCAGCTTTGTTGGTTTTTGGAGACTGGCAAACTCTTTCCTGTAAAAGGCCAGATATTAAATATTTTGGTCTCAACTCTGCTGCCGGAGCAGGTAGGAAGCACTGACAATATGTCAATGGATGAGAGTAGCTGTGTTCCAATAAGACTTCACTTGGGGACACTGAAATTTGAATTATATGTCATCTTTAGACCTTGCAAAATATTCTTCTTTTGCTTCTTTTTCAACCACTGGACATGTAAAAACCATTCTCTGCTCACAGGCTGAGTCTGATGATGAGATTGTTGCAGATGATTCAAGCCAGGCTCCCTGGGGGTGTTCTCTCTGCTAATGGCTTCGTTTCCAGAGATCTGCCCTGGGGTTCCAGACTTCAAGGCTTAGTTTGTAATCGGGCATTTGCCCTCTTGTCCCGCCAAACCTGGGAGGGAAATGAATCTCTCAGGTCCCTGGCTCCACTTCATCCTCACCCCACAACAACACGTGCTGCCTCTACGTGGCGGCATTTGAGATGGGGCCTTGGGGTCATCACCAGCTTTAGTTGAGGTCATGAGGGTGGAGCTGCCCTGATGGTATTGGCACCCTTGTGAGAACCAGAGAGCTTGCTCCTCTGCCTCGTCAGAACAAATGGAGAAGGCGGCCATCTGCAAGCTGGGGGAGAACCCTTTCCCAGACCAGCCCTGCTGCCCCGTGGTCTCAGGCTTTCTGTCTGCACGATGGCGGAAAGATCCATTTCCATGGTTCAAGCCATCCAGCCCGTGGGTGGAGCACGGAGGATCAGGCCCAGGCCTCCCGCACGCTAGGCAAACACGCTGCCACTCAGCTCCCACCCGGCCCTTTTCAGGTTATTTGAGACAGGGTCTTGCTGAGTCGCCCAGGCTGGTCTCCAACTTACCATCCTCCTGCCCTAGCCTCCCGACCAGTTGGGATTACAGAATACTGCGCATGGCCAGCCCATCACACCTATTATGGCAGGCAGGTGCTACATGACCCGTATCCCAGGAATTTCAGACTTCAGTACTTTCAAAGCCGACATGAGTGGACACGGGACTTCTCTTTCCTGAATTAAAGCAGTTGCAACAGGGCCCACTTTACGCTTTGAATGCAGCCCTTGATGCTCTGCCACTGTGACTTATTTTTTAAATGGACACGTTTCTTTCTCTTCCTCTCTCCTTGCTCCGCCCTAATCTCTCCCTCTTCCTAATCTCAGGAGAAACAGGATCACCTTTCTCCCCCATCCTGCAGACTCATCTGTCCCTGAGCGCACACCCACCACAGGAAGGAAGTCATCCAGACTCTGGGGATGGCACCAGAAGATCTCAGAAATGACTGTCTCCCAAATTAACAAGTGGATTACAACTCAGAACACATGGAATGTAGCCTCTGAGTCACCTCTTTAAAATCCCCCTGTCCCTCCAGATGGGCGGAATCACAGCCTCTGGGACGGGAGACCCTGTGCTTCTCCTTTGCTACCAAAGCAAGAAACCTTCCTTTTCCTTTTCCTCAAAACTGTGCCCTTGTTATTGGGTTGGCATCAGGGACAAGGACCCAGCTTTCAGCAATGAATTTTACAAATCAATAAGATGATATTAAAAGTAATGATCATCCACATTTCACAAATGAAGATTATCTTGATAACTACCTTAATAACTTTAAGTTCCTAATTTCAGAAGTAGGATAAATTCTGTAAATTGAAAACACAAATCTTTTAAAAAATCTACCACATTCTCCTTGTTTTTTCTTATTTTTCTATGAAAAGGTAAAATCCTTGCTGACTTTTTTTTTTTTAATTATAATTCCAGGGTACTGTGGAAGAAAGGCAAATTATCTATAAAAGTATTAATAAATACACTTAATTTTTCTTTTTGTGGTACTGGGGACAATCCCAGGATCTCATGCATGGCAGGCAATTCTCCATCACTGAGCTTCGTGCCCAGCCATGAATACCTGCTATGAGATGATTACCTACATACGTAAACGCTATCATGATGTCTTGTGTGCCCAAGGCCATCCCAAGGGCTCAGTTCCCTGTCCACCTTATTTCGCTGGTGAAGGAACCCAAATGCACCTTCTAAAGACTGAAGACAACCAAGGCCCACACCACCCTCCCCACGGTTTCCTTAGGAACAGGATAGAGTTTACAAAAAGAACAGGTCTTTCTGTCCTCCCCCCTTGTTTTTCTGCCTTAAGTGAGGATATAGTTGGATATGCCTATAATCCCAGAGACTCAGGAGGCTGAGGCAGGAGGATCACAAGTTGAAAGGAAGCTTCAGCAACTTAGCAAGACCCTGTCTCAAAATAAAAAATAATAAGGGCTGGGGATGTGGCTCCATGGTTAAGCACCCCCAGGCTCAATCCCTGTTGCCCCCCAACCCCCAAAAAAGACATGGATGTGAATTCTATTTCACACCCCTTAGCAGTTCAAAGTCCAGAGGGGTCTGCGAGGGGACTTCACGCCCTAAGTGTTTCCCACGCACTGCCTTCCCCTGTCACCTCTCTGAATTCCATCCTCCTTTGTTGGCGATGCTAGATAAGGCAGACACCCAGGCCAGTACCTTGAGCTACTTTCCTCCCAGGTGAGGGACGCTGCGTGTGTTCAACTTGCTGCTGCCTCTCCTGGGTGGCTGTCATTTGTCATAGGCGTCTACCCCGACTGCAGACTGAAGATTGAGGGGGAAATATGCTTTCTCTCCTTCACTGGCACAGAAAAGCGTTCTGTCCAAGTTCATGTGTCAAATACTTTTAATGGTTGATGGATTTTAGGAAACAAAGAAACACAAACTCCCCCCGGGTTATAGCAAGATAGTCATTTCCAGAATGTGTGCAAGAAAACAAGAGATCTCATGATATTCCAAAGAAAGCCAACTCAGAATTAAAGAATTAGAAGGGAAGAGAAGGCTATTTTAACCCTTGTGAAACACTACAAATTTCTCTTATGGCCAATTATCTAGTTAGGCCTGAATAAAAACATATAATACTAATGCTTTAATCAATTAAGGGCTGTGCAGAAATACACAACAAATTCAAGCTCACTGACTATTTTAATTTTATTTATTTTTATTTTTATTTTGGTACTGGGGGATTGAACCCAGGGGCCCTCCACCACTGAGCCACATCCCCAGCCCTAGTTTGTATTTTATTTAGAGACAGGGTCTCACTGAGTTGCTTAGGGCCTTGCTAAGTAGCTGAGGCTGACTTTGAACTCGCAATCCTCCTGCCTCAGCCTCCCAAGTGCTGGGATTACAGGCGTGCACCACCGTGCCTGGCTCAACTATTTTAATTTTTACTTGCCCCGCCCCCGAGAGGCATAGTCAGAGATTTATTTAGGAAAACAGACACATTCCAGGGAGATCTGGCCATCTCAAGAGTGAGAAACAACGACCTCTTCGGTCCTGGGTGGTTGTTACCGTGAACACTCAGCAGTGATGGGGTGAGTGAATTCTCCCTAAGCAGCAGTGTTGCAATTAGAAAGCCTGTTTTCCCTTTGAAAATGTCAAGTGCAATCAGTCGCCATTCACTTTGGCGCCCACAGCACTCCAGCGTGTGCCCGCCACAAGCCTTTCATGTAGCTGGAGTCCAGCGGAGGAGAAGTGAACCTTCCCAGCCTCCCACCATCATGACCCACTTATCACCTTGCCTGGAAACAAGCGCAGAGGCCTTTTTACTCTTTATTTGAAAAAAGAGAAGAAAAACATCACGCTGTCTGTCACGCCGGATCTCTGCAGGCTGACTGTGCGCAGTCATTGCTGGCATTGCTTGGAAGAGGACCGTCCTGGCTGCCTTAAAATGGAAGAGGAACTTCTACCCAGAGGGTATAAATGTAGCCGTTCTGATTCCTTTACGGAAACCAGTGGGTCCCAGAGACAGGCCTCTGTGTCCTGGGCTGTGTGTCCCCGCGGCTGCTGGCTGTAATGGGCTTCCTGCTCCTGCTCCGTGTGCTGTCCAGCCTGGGCAGGCACCTCCTGGGAGCCCCTCAGCGACGCGTGCCGTGCAAGGCCGCCGGCCAGGGCAGGGGCCTCATGAGGAGCTCCCCAGCTCACTGTGAGGTCATTCGGCTTCAATCCTGGCCTGACTTCCATCGCACAACCTGGTGGTTGAAAGTTTTGGGTTTGCGATCCGACTGCCTGTGTTCAAATTCCATGTCCACCACCGTCTGGGGGGACCTGGACACGCTGCTTAAGGTTTTGACGCCTCAGCCTCAGCGCACGGTGAAGGAGACTGGTAACCCATGGCACGTGCTGCGGGATGGCTGTGTGGCACCCGATCTTGACAGGCTGGTGCCCAGCAGGGGCTCAGGGAATGCTGCAGGGCATCTTCCCCGTCCCACTCTCCCGAGGACTGGGCTCCTGACTCCAGCCCAGGGAGCCAGCAATGGCTGGAGTGGTAGTAGGCAGAGTAGAGACTTTGCCTGCTCTCAGGTGCTTGGTGGGGAGGAAGCAGGGGCCCAGCAGAGGGAGGTGAAGGCATGCCCGGCAGTACAGGGCACAGCAGGGCCCAGGGAGGGAGAAGGCCCCAGCAGGTGGCAGAGCCTGGGGGAGAGGGTAGTGGTCAAGGTCAAGGCAGGTAGTTCTGGAGCCAGCTGACAAGTCTGGACTTGACCTTGACAGCTACAGCAGTCTTCGCGCCTCCTACCCACGTGGTCCACGCCTAATCCCCAGCCGGCCCCACGCTCTTCTCCAACAGCGCTGAATTCCTCGTTTCCCCACTCCCACTTGGTCTCCCAGACTCCAAGGGGCTGCACGCTGTGGGGTTTGTCCGCTGGCCCCCACGAAGCGACCACACTTGCCCCTGCAGCCCCCTCCCCATGGTGGGTGAGCCAGGGGGTTCTCAGTTTCCCTGCATTTGCTTCTTCCACTCACTGGTCATTTCCAGATCGTGGGCTTTTCCAGGTGCCGAGTAGCTGTCCATTTCCACTTGAGTCCCCGGCAGTCAGGGCCCACCCTGTGACCCTGATGGCCTCACATGCACGCAGTGTGAAGTTCATAACTTCCTGGCCCAGCATACGGTCCATCCTGGTGCGTGTTCACTCTGCAGCTGTTGGGTGGAGTGTCCTGTGACTTCTGCGTCTGTCCCTTAGTTGCTTGGTGGGTAGCCTGGTCAGCACCTCCTACTCCACCCTGGACTCCTGTCTGTCTGTCTGTTATAAGCACGTGTGCCCCAGGGAGCTCCGTGTCCAGGCCCAGGGAAAAGGGGAAAGGTGTTCAGCAACTGTGAATCCGCTGTGACCAGACAGGAGGTGGGGTCACGGCTACATCTCACACTTCCCCCTTCTCCTTGGGTCTGAGAGAAAGTGGGAGAGCTCCTGTGCTTTACGGGGGGCAGCTGCCCCAGTGGGTGGTGCAGGCAGCCCCACGTCCCAAGCCCAGGCAGGGCTCCTTAGCGTGGGATGCCGGGTCTGACTCACCCCTTCCCAGAAGGCATTCCCAGGGGCCTCTCTCCTGCCCCAAGCCCTGCATCACCCCACGTGACCTCCTCCTTCTGCCACTTCTCATAACCAGTGGCCCCTTAAATTATTTTCTCATTACTGTTTGTCTCTCTCAATTATAACAGAAGCTCCAAGGGACAGGCCTGTCGCGGTAGCTTCTAAGGTCCCCGTGCCTGGCATCCAATAAATAGGAACATGAGCTAAAGAATTCAAGTGTTGGACTGGCTCAGGACCACCATGTTAAACAGCTTCAAGGCTTATCGTGCAGGAGAAGACAGGGTCTGAGCCACGAGGAGGTCTGTGAGGCCTAAGGGGCATGAGCCTCCAGTCCAGTGTCGCAGGACCTGGAATCAACCAGTTCTCTCCTTTTCTTGGAGGGTGGATGTTAGAAACCAAATTCTGGACAAGCTGTGTGCTTGCTGCTGCCTGGGTGTCACTGATTCTAGCCTCTCTCAGGGGTACAGCTGGGAAATACACGTGTGCATCCAGATACTGTTAATCCTTTTATATCTATTTGTTTGTATACACACATATTTTTAAAAACAAGAATCTACATTGATACCGATCTTGGAAACCTGTGAGTGTGTTTAAGAAATAATTGTTAGAATCTGGAGCTTAGATTATTAGCTGGGCTGAGTTTTGAAGAAACAGGTGTATTTTAGTGAGGCTGGCATGGCCAGGTGTTCACACCTCGAGGGAAGACAGTGGCCAAGCAGCCAGCCGGGCACAGGGAATTCACGATTTGGAGGAATCCTGTATAATCACAGGTGAACCTGGTCAGATGCAAAGGGCCCTGAACACCAGGCTCAGAGGTTAGGACTGGATTTTACATGGGAACAGGGGCTCTAGGAAGGCTGTGAGCCTGAATCCACCTGCTGAGCATGGCATTCGAAACCAAAACTCACTGGGCATGACAGCACATGCCTATGATTACCCAGTGATTTGGAAGGCTGAGGCAAGAGGATTGCAAGTTTGAGGCCAGATTTAGCAACTTAGTGAGGACCTAAGCAACTCTGAGGAAACTGTCTCAAAAAAAAAAAAAGGGCTGGGGAGGTAGCTCAGTGGTGGTGAAGTATCCCTAGATTCAATCCCCAGTACCAACACAAAACAACAAACCCAAAACTCCGGGAGTGGCACTCTGGAGAAAAGGGACCCAGGTGTCAGGGAGATGAGCAAACAGGCCATACAATAACCCTTTTTCTCTGTTACCATTGCCATGGTTACTTTTATATTAGTGTAAGTATATCCAGACCCAGAACTTCTGGTCCTGAAAAGGCCTGTCCCTTCAGGACTCAATAATTCTGGGGCCCCTGAATGTCCCTGCAGATGTGGACAGAGTTTGCACACATCCCAAGCCATTGTTAAAAGGTTTTTAGACCACGTTGTCCAGGCTGGCCTCAAACTTGCAATCCTCCTGCTCAGCCTCCAGGGTTGCTGGGACTGTGGGCATGTGACACCACTTGAGCAACAGTTGTATGTACCTGTGTGCATATATACACACTTACAGGCACACACTCCTACGTGTGTACGTATACACACACACACACATGAACGCAGACATGTGGGATTTTAAGATGTGGTGGAATCACACTGCACATCCTTTCTAGTTGTTTACCATGGGGGATCTCCTCTTCATTTTGTATGTGCAGAAAACAAAAGACTTTCTATTCAATGCGGTGCATGCTCAAGCATCTTTTTTGATATTGTTAAATCATGTAAGCAGAGGGAATTATGGAAACTTGATAAGTACTCTTCCTGTTTTCTTTTTAAAGACACATAAATTGGAAATTTGCACAAGAATAGATACACATTATTGATTGAATACTGTTCTACAATTTTAATTGTTTTTAGATTCCAAGTTTGTTCATTTCATTAAACTATTAGCTTAAAATAGGGTGGCACCCGGGAAAAAAATAAGACAGCAGTTTTTATTTCTGCTTCTATTGCGCCCCCTTGTGGAACTGTGTGTGACTTACATATCCATTTTGGTGACATTTTAACAAGCGCAGGGCGGACCAATGTCAGGCCCTTTGCGCATGCTCCCTCAGCGAAGCACGCTCTTCCTAGAAGTTAATCCTTCCAAACAAAACCCAGATTGCCTCGGAGCCGGGCAAATCTATGAAGGCTTTATTCAAGATGGTTTTCATAAACTTCTGGCTCATTAAACTGGTGTTTGGTCTTTGATTTCATCGTCCAGCTGCGTGGCCCACTGCTGGCTCTGCGGGCAGGACGGTCCGCAGGCTTGTGGAAGCGAGCTGTCCGGTGCCTCTGGCTGCTCTGGGATCATGGCCGTCCCAGCTCTCCCATCTGCTTCCCGGCTTGCTTCTGGCTCGCCTCCCTCTTATCAGGTGCTGCGGTCCCGCCGCGAGGGCACACTCGCTCTGTCGGCTGCAGACATGCCCTTGGCCAGGCAGCTGCCATTTGAAGCAGCCTGTGCGGCAGAGTGGCCAGCGGCAGTCTGCTGGGCCCAGGAAGCACAGCGCAGGGCTGTCCCCCAGAGGGACCTCGGCTACAGAGGTGCAGCACACACCCTCAGGTCCCAGCTCCCCGCCTGAGTTGGACTGCTTGTCAAAGGTCTTCCCTTTCCTTTTATTTGAGAATCGAATCCAAGTAACATTGACTGAGCAGACTCTGGATTCAAAGGTGACCATTTTAACAAGTGCCATATCTTTAAATCCTCAGTGCTACAGTTGGAAGGACTTGTTGAAGCCCTTGGTATAAAGCGTCCATCCACCTGCCTGGTGACCATTGGACCCCCACCCGCCATCCCCCATCCACCCCCCAGGCCATGCAAATGATTTCAGGGGTGCCTGCTGTTCTGCCTCTGGGGATTACTGTCGCTGCGGGACGCCAGGACCTTTGCCCTTGCAGGGCTTACCTAGGAGAGGAGCCGAAAGATTCAACAGAAGTAAATCCCGTCTATCCCAACTTCAAAGACAGCAGGGCGGGAAATAAGGCCAGGAGGGAGCAATTGGAAACTCAGCAGCCTCACTCACCTGGGGAGTCTGCAATGACGGATGTCTTGCTCATACACACTTAGGAGTTAGGAAGGGAAGCTTGGGGAATCTCCCCCAGAGGGATTTGGAAGCACTTCAGGGACGACTAGACGATTGAAGAAACCTGGGCCCCCACCCAGGCTCTGAGGGTCACCCCAGGAAAACGACAGTGTCCCTAAACTTCAGTTTCCTCTTCTGTAGAGAGGACACCAGTGAGCGCCTTCCTCAGAGCCAGGAAGAGTGCAGAAAGCCACAGACCCAGAGATCCCAGGCCAC
This sequence comes from Glaucomys volans, assembly GCA_020662805.1. Taxonomy (NCBI): domain Eukaryota; kingdom Metazoa; phylum Chordata; class Mammalia; order Rodentia; family Sciuridae; genus Glaucomys; species Glaucomys volans. The sequence goes on from JAJEJO010001750.1 coordinate 332,267, forward strand.
AGCGAGAGCGGCAGGCACCGGTGGGCTGGCCCCGCCGTCCTTTGCTCTTCTCATGGCATGTCGCGAAGCTACCTGTGAAGCAGCGTTTCTCTATTTCAACTACGAAACGCATCTGTGTCACAGTTCTAGAGCACGCATACAGAACTACTTAAACAAACATGTCGAAGACATTCGTCCTCACGACATGTGTCCATCATTTCCTATTCTATTTCATTTTTAAAAAACTGATAATAATCTGCAAAACCTTTTTAAGATGGGTTATTTCTCATGATTTGAGAAACTAATTCTGTAAAGTCAGACAGCTAATAAAGTGTGGTAAGGAAATACACACAGACAGACAGGCAGACACACAGACACGGAGCCAAAACAACCCCCTGTGAACCCCACCCTACGGCCCACTCTCACAGAAAGCCACCCATTACAATTTTTTTAATTGAATTCATTTTTAACTTACATGTAAAATATAAAATTCACCCATGTTAATGGAGTAATGTGATGTTTCAGGACACACATTGTGTAATACTTAAATCATATTTAATATGTTCTCCTGTTTACAATTCTTAAATCTACAATTTAAGCCCAGGGTCTCACACATGCTAGGCAAGTGATCTTGTCACTGAGCTACACCCCCAGCCCTTTTTATTTCAGGCGGGGTCTAAGTAAGTTGCTGAGGCCGGCCTTGAACTCACGATCCTCCTTCCTCAGCCTTACGAGGAGCTGGGATCACAGGTGTGTGCACTGCGCCCAGCCAGCCTGCGGTTCTAAGCATGACGCGCGTACTAGGTCTATATATCTCTGATTCTTGTCTCCCGTGAAATCTCCCTACTGCTGTGGGTATTAAAATCCCTCCAGGTCCCACTGTGTGCACTATCCCACGTTCCTGGACTTGCCAACATGAATGGGCCTTAGAGAAGGCCTGAGAAGAGGTGTCGCCCATCTGGCTGCTGCTGAGCCCTCCCTCTGCCCTCCCAGCACACCCTCCCTGTGTCTTGAGGCAAAACTCAGTCACATGGTCACGAGGTAGCTGGCACCCGTTGGCCTTGGAAGGGCATGTGACTCCCTGGGCCAGTCGCAGTATCCTCTCTTCCTGGACCTTAGGTCACTCAATGGTACCTCAGACATGACATCCCAAAATCAGCAACAGAAGGAAAAAGAAAGGACTTAGACTTTATCAAAATTCAAAACTTTTTTGTCTCAGATGACATCAAAACAGTGAGAAAAGAACCCACAGAACCAAATTCTTCCACTTCGTCTGAGTTATCTGATCTGGTGGCATCCTGATTCACAGTATTGCTCTGTGTCATGGTGTGGGCGTGAGGTGTCCCTCCACTGCTCCTGGGCTAACCTGGAGGGGTGCCGTGATTGGGTGAGAGAGCTGTGACTCACCAGTCCATCCTGCTTGAATGCACTGCCTGGGTGGAACGGGGAGGTGGGGCGTGGCTGGAGGAGGTGGTCCCTGGGGTGCACCCTGAAAGGTACCTCTTCCTGGGGCTCCTTCTTCCTCCTCTCTGCTTCCTGGCAGCCATGAGCTGAGCAGCTTTCCCCATGACGTTCCACCATGACGTTCCACCTCACCTCAGGCCCAAAGTGATGGAGGTGGCTGAACATGGACTGAGATCTCAGAAACCATGAGCCAAAACAAACTTCTCCTCCTTTAAGTGGTTCTTGTTGGATATTTCGGTCACAGCAGAGCAAAGCCAACAGTCATGCTTCTCAATCCTTTCCTTGGTCATGTCGGTAGTCACGTCCCCACCCCACTTTTCTTCTTGAATTTAGTAATCTGAGTCCTCTTTTTTCTTTCATAGTCTTCCTCACAGTTTGCCAATTTTGGTTATTTCAAAGAGCAACTTTTGGTTTTGTTGTTATTTTCTATTTTTATCTTCAATCAATTATTTTCTAGTTTATTAATTTTCATTCTAATCTTTATTATTTCCACCATCTGCTTGCTTGGATTTAATTTGTTTTTTTTTCAAGACCCAAAAGATTTTTATTAATTTCTTATTGATTTTAATCTTAGCAACATCTTGTTCCTCATTTACAGTGACTTTCTTTCTTTCTTTCTTTCTTTCTTTCTTTCTTTCTTTCTTTCCTTCCTTCCTTTCTTCTTTTTTTCCTTTAATTTGTTCTTTTTAATGCATCAGAGGAGGAAGGTGGAGTTATTGATTCAAGACCTCTCCTTAATGGACTACAGCAGTTTACTACGAATCCTCCTCTGAACCCTGCTTTAGCTACATCCATAGTGTTGGTATGTTGTGCCTTCATTCTCATTCTAGTTTCATTCTAGTTTCTCTTATAATTTCTTCTTTCAGACATTAGTCATTTAGAAGTGTGTTGTTTAATTTCCATATATTTGTTTGTAAATGCCCCAAATTTCTTTCTGTTGCTGACTTCTAATTTTATTTCATTGTAATTAGAGAACATACTTTGTAGAACGTCAATCATTGCAGCTTCTTCCATGGCCTAACATCTGGTTTATTTTGGAGAATGTTCCATGTGCCCTCAGAAGTGCTGGTGTTAAGGGAACAATCCAGCAACAAGATAGAACCACAGTGAATGTTTGTGCCCCAATTGCTGGTGCACCTAATTACATAAACAGATACTACTTGACCTAGGGAGTATTGTACTGGGATAGGCCCCTGTGTTATAACACTGGGTGATCCCAACACACCTCCCTCACCAATAGATAGGTAATCCAGACATAAGCTCAGTAAAGACTCTTCAGCCATTCTGGAAAGCAGTATGGAGATTCCTCAAAAAACTTGGAATGGACCCACCATTTGACCCAGCTATCCCACTCTACGGTTTATACCCAAAGGACTTAAAATCAGCATATACAGTGATGCAGCCAATCAATGTTCATAGCTGCTCAAGTCACAATAGCTAGATTGTGGAACCAACCTAAATGCCCTTCAATTCATGAGTGGATAAAGAAACTGTGGTATATATACACAATGGAATATTACTCAGCCATGAAGAATAAAATTATGGCATTTGTTGGTAAATGGGTGGAGTTGCAGAATATCATGCTAAGTGAAATAAGTCAAGCCCAAAAAAACAAAAGCCAAATGTTTTCTCTGATAAGTGGATGATGATACATAACCGCAGGGGTGGGGGAAGAGAAGAATGGAGGAACATTGGATGGTGTAGAGGGAAATGGGACAGGAGGGGATGGGGATGGAAAGATAGTAGACTGAGACAGACAGTATTACCCTATGTATACATAAGATTACATAAATCATGTGAATCTACATAGTGCACTACCAATAGAAATGAAAAGTTGTACCCCATTTGTGTAAAAAAAATTTTTTTAAATTGAGATATAGAAAAAAAAATCTTGAGACCTTAAAAACATGATAAGTCAAATGGACTTAACAGATAACTGTATTTTGTCCAACATCCAAATTCACTTTTTTCTCATTGGCTCATAGACCTTTCTCCAAAATAGACCATATTTTAGGCCACAAAGCAACCCTCAGTAAATATAAAAAACAGATACAATTCATTGCATCTTATCTGATCATAATGGAGTGAAATTAGAACTCAACCACAAAATAAAAAAGAAAACAACTACAGAAACAAAATAAACACAGATAGATTGAACAATACACTTTTGAATGATGAACAGGTGACAGAAGTCAAAGGAGAAATTTTAAAATTCTAAGAATCAAATGAGAATAGTGACACAACATCCCAGCACCTCTGGATCACTACAGAGGCAGTTTAAAGAGGAAAGGTTATAGCTATGCGTGCTAACACAAGAAATCAGAAAGATCCCACATAAACAACCCAGCAGTATATCTCAAGGCCCCTGAAAAACAAGAACAAACCAATTCCAGAATCAGTAGAAGGAAGGAAGCAATTAAGATTGGAGCCAAACTCAACAAAAAGAGAATTTTAAAAAATGCAAAGGATCAATGAAGAGTTGGTTCTTTAAAAATATAAACAAGATTGATAAACTTTTCACCACAATAATCAAAAGAAAAAGAAACCCAAATTAATAAAATTAGAAACAAAAAAGGAGCAATCACCACAGACATCACAGAAATCCAGAGGGTCATTAAGGACTATTTTGAAAACTTATATTGCAATAAATTGGAAAACGTAGAAGAAAGGAATTCAGTTCTAGACACATGACCTGCCAAAATTGAACCAAGAGGACATGGAAAACCTAAACAGACCAATAACTGACCATGAAGTTGAAGCAGTAATAAAAGCCCTTCAACAACAACACCACCAAAAACCCAACCCCGGATCAGATGGATTCTCAGCTGAATTCTACCAGCCCTTCCAAGAAGAATTGATGCCAGTGCTCAATTATTCCATGAAATAGAAAGGGAGGGAACAATTCCCAAACTCATTCTATAAAGCCAGCATCACAGTCATACCAAAATCAGATAAGGACACATCAAGGACAGATATCCAATATTCTGATGAACTTAGACGCAACAATCTTTAATAAAATACAAGTGAATTGTATTCAACAATATATTAAGAAGATAGTACATCATGACCAAATTGGTTTTATCCCAGGGATGCAAGGATGGTTTAACATATGCAAATCAATAAAATGCAATTCACTACATAAATAGAATTAAGGACAAAAATCACATAGACATGTCAGTAGATGCAGAGAAAGACTTGGACAAAATCGAACAACTATTCATGATAAAACACTGAAAAAACTAGGGATAGAAGGAAACTACCTCAACACTCATAAAGACTAAATATGAAAAATCCAAAGCTAAAATAGTAGTGAATGGGGAAAAACTGAAATCATATCCTTTAAAATCTGGGAAAAGACAAGGATTTCTGCTCTTACACTACCATTCAATATAGCAGTAGAAATTCCAGCTAGAGAAATTAAGCAAGAGGAGGAAATAAAATGGGCAAAAATACGAAAAGAAGAAGACAAATCATTGCTGTTTGCAGATGATGTGAGCCTACACTTAGAAGATCTAAAAAACTCCACTAAAAGACTGCAATAGCTAACAAATTCAGCGAAGTAGCAAGTTACAAAATCAACATGCAAAAATCAATAGCTTTCCTGTACACCAATAATGAATCTTCTGAGAAAGAAATCAGGAAAACAATCCCATTTGCAATCACCTAAAAAAATACCTAGGAATAAATCTAACCAAGGAGATGAAAGACCTTACAATGAAAACTACAGAACACTGAAGAAAAAAAAAAAATTGCAGAAGACGCAGGATGGAAAGACCTCCCTCGTTCACGGATAGGCAGAATTAATGTCATTAAAATGGCCCTATTATCAAAAGCAATATGCACAGATTTAATGCATATTGCATTAAATATTAATTTTAATATTTAATATTTAGATTAATTTTAATCCCCATAAAAATACCAATGACATTCTTCACAGGAGTAGAAAAAACAATCCTAAAAATTCACTTGGAAGAATAAAAGACCCAGAATAACCAAAATAATTCTAAATCAAAAAAGCAATGCTGGAGGCATCACCACATCTGATTTCAAATTATACTACAGAGCTATAGTAACAAAACCTGCATGGTCTCAGCACAAAAACAGACGCACAGACCAGCAGAGCAGAATGGAAGACACAGAGACAAACCCCACAGACACAGTCATCTGATCCTTGACAAAGGTGCCAAAAAAATACACTGGAGAAAAGACAGCCTTTTTAACAGATTGAGCTGGGAAAACTGGCTATCCATACGTAGAACAATGAGATTAGATTGACATCTCTCACCCTGCACAGAAGTCAACTCAAAGTGAATCAAAGACCTCGGAATCACACCAAAAACTATGCAACTCCTAGAAGAAAACGTAGGGCCACCACTCCATCTTAGAGGCAGGGCAGTGACTTTCTCAGCAGGACCCCTAAAGCTCAGGAAACACTGGCAGGAATTAATAGATGGGACAGCATCAAATTAAAAAGTTCCAGCACAGCAAAGGAAGCAATAAAGAGTGCGAAGAGAAAAGGCAACAGGACGGGAGAAAACCTTTGCTAGCTACTCTTTTGACAGACGATAATATCCAGAATATATAAAACACCCAAAAACCACAACCGCCCCCAAGTAACCCAATTGATAAATGGGCAAATGAACTAAACAGACACTTCTAAGAAGAAAAAATATAAATGGCCAACAAATACATGAATAAATGTTCAATTCCATTAATAATTAGGGAATTGCAAATCAAAACTACACTGAGATTCCATCTCGCTCCAGTTAGAAGGGCGGCCATCAAGAATACAACAATAGAGCCGGGTGCAGAGGCGCACGCCTGTAATCCCAGTGGCCCGGAAGGTTGAGGCAGGAGGATTGCAGGTTCAAAGCCAGCCTCAGCAGGGGCAAGGCGCTAAGCAACTCAGTGAGACCCTGTCTCTAAATAAAATACAAAATAGGGCTGGGGGTGGCGCGGTGGCCCAGTTCAAAACCCCTGGTTCAAAAAAAAAAAGAATACAACAATCACAATGCTGGAGAGGATGTGGAGAAAAGGAACACTTTTCTTTTACACTGTTGGCAGGATTGCAATTAGTGTAACCACTGTGGAAGTCAGTATGGGGTTTTCTCAAAACACTAGGATTGGAACCATCATACGACCCCACATGACCCAGATATACTACAGTGATACAAAGGTATGGCACTTGAGAACATTAGGGTAAGCCAAACTCAGAACTCAAGGGTCGTCGTGGAAGCCATTCTTATTTAGCAGAATCAGACTAGGTTGAGCCATGGGACGCAGAGGCCTGGCTTCTAGGAACTACCGGGAAGCATGTGGCGCTGTGTGGGAGTGGTTCCCTGCCTCCTTCTGGAATTTTCTCCTTAAGAGAATGGCTCCCCTAACTCCACCCTATCCTGTCTGTCACAGAAGAAGCTCCTCCCAGTCTTGCCCCCTTTACCTGTGTGTCTATAAATAAAAGAGGGTTGGTGAGTTGGTGTAAGAGGCCAGAGCTGGTATGGCCAGACCCGTCATGCACCCTCTCTTTTAAAAAGAGTATTGGGGGCTGGGGATATAGCTCAGTTGGTAGAGTGCTTGCCTGTCCAGCACAAGGCCCTGGGTTCAATCCCCAGCACCGCGCAAAAAATAGAAAATAAAAAATAAAAATAAAATAAAAAAATAAAAAGAGTATTAGCTCTTGTGTGTTTATTGAGTAGATAAATTTTTTGGGTAACTGAGTGAAAACCACCAACGTCCTCCTCCAGCAGCTAACCCTTTTCTCCTCCACGCAGGACATGGCAGAGGGGCCCCACACAGGTCATGTGTTTCCTCTCACATGTGGAAGTTAGGGGAGAAGAGGAAAAGAAAGCTGGGGGAGTTTCAGGAGTTTCCTTGTGAAAATCAAAGGGAGATCAGTGGAATAGAGGACAGGGACCAAGAGGAGCTCTTTCGCTGCTGTGACTAAATGACCTGACCAGCACAATTATAAAGGAAAGGTTTATTTGAGGGCTCAGGGTTTCAGAGGTCTGAGTCCATAGAAGGCTGACTCCAGTCCTTGGGGCTCAAGGTGAGGCTGAACATCATGGTGGGAGAGGGTGGTGGAGGGAAGCAGATTACATCACAGTGATCAGAAAGCAGAGAGACTCCACTCATCAGACACATATATATATGTATCCCAAAGCCACGCCCCAGTTCCCACCTCCTCCAGCCACACCCCACCTGCCTCCAGATGCTACTCAGTTAATCCCATCAGGGATTCATTCACCGATTATGTTAAGACTCTCACAACCCCATCATTTCTCCTCTGGACCCTCTTACATTGTCTCACACGTGAGCTTTTGGGGGACACCTCACCTTCAAACCACAACAGGGAGGGTGGAGAAGAGGGAAAGGGGAAACACTGGGGAATGATATTGGCCAAATTATATTGCTGTGTTGTGTGGATGTATGAATACGAAAGAATGGACTCCACCCTTCTGTATAATTATAATGCACCAATAAAAATATGGGAAAGGGGCTGGACTGGGGCTCAGTGGTGGAGCGCTTGCCTGGCAGGTGTGAGGCACTGGGTTTGATCCTCAGCACCACATACAAATAAATGAATAAAATAAAGGTCTATCAACATCTAAAAATATTTTTTTAAATATGGGAAAAAAGAAGTGCTGGCGTTGGGTGGAGGGTCTGCAGATGCACGGTCCTTGGCTTAGTTCACACCCTCTGCCTAGTTCAATCCATTACTGAAAGTGAGGCACTGCAGGCTCCCACGACTAATGGGTTATTTTTCCTCCGAATTCTGTCATTCGTGGCTTCGTGCATTTTGTAGCTCTGTCATTAGGTGCATATGTTACAATTGTTATATACATATTTTTTCAGTGCTGGGGATCAAAACCAGGGTGGTTTTTAGTGCCATCTGCTCTCTGTGCCACCTCCTGCTCCTCGGTCTCCGCTGCCTCCCCGAGTCACTGCCTGTGCAGCTCTGGCCCCGGGCCCCTGTACTAGCTGTCGATATATGCAACACGGCAGACGCTGACAACTAAGAACAGTCTGAACTTGACCAAGATTTGGATGATGTTGAAGAAGTAGAAGAAGAAGAAACTGGTGAAGAAATAAAAAATCAAAGCGCATCAGCTGACTGACAGTTCAGAGGGTGCAAAGTCCTCAGACTCTCGCAGCTCTTCCAGAAACACTCGAGGGTCTGGAGAAACACCAACAGGATGCAGGGAAAGCTTGCTGAGGGTAGTGAAGAGGCGAGTGAATGCTCTCCAAAACCTTCAGGTTAAATGAGCTCGGAGAGACAGAAGCCAAAGTCTATGAGGAAGTTCATGATCTTCAAAGGAAGTGTGCTGTTCTCTATCAGCCTCTATTTGATAAGCGATTTGAGATCATTAACGCAGTTTATGAACCTACAGAAGAAGAATGTGAACGGAAACCAGACAAGGAAGAGGAAATTCTGGAGGAGCTGAAAGAAAAGGCCAAGATAAAAGAAGAGAAAAAAAGATGAAGAAAAAGAAGACCCTATAGGAATTCCTGAACCTTGGTCGACTGTTTGAAGAATGTCAACTCGCTCAGTGACACATTCAGGTACACGACGAACCTATTCCAAAGCCCTTGAAAGATATTAAAGTGAAGTTTGCAGACGCTGGCCAGCCTGTGAGTTTTATCTTAGAATTTCCCTTTGAACCCAATGAATAGTTCACAAATGAAGTGTTGACGAAATATAGGATGAGGTCACACTAGACGATTCTGATCCCTTTTCTTGTGATGGACCAGGAATCATGGGTTGTACAGGGTGCCAAATAGATTGCAAAAAGGAAACAATGTCACTTTGAAAGCTATTAAGAAGAAGCAGAAACACAAGGGACGTGAGCCAGTTTGTCCTGTGACTAAACTTTAATTTTTTTGCCCCTCCTGACAGTGGAGATCTGGATGCTGCTGCTGAAGCTATTCTTGCCACAGACTTTGAAATTGGTCACTTTTTCGTGAGCGAATAATCCCAAGGTCAGTGTTATACTTCACTGGAGAAGCTATTAAAGATGATGATGATGATGATGATGATGATGATGATGGTGAAGAAAGTGAAGAAGTGGATGAGGAAGGGGGAGAAGAAGGTGGAGAAGGAGGAGATGCAGAAAACGATCCAGACTGTGACTCGGAGAAGAATCCAAATCCAGCGGAGTGCAAGCCACAGTGAAGCAGATGCCCATGGCCTTGAGGATAACCCGCACTGGTCTGCCTGCTGCTTTCCTGGAAAAGATGCATTCGCATCATTTGACGAGCCTATTTCAAGTTTTTGTTGTTTGTTTGTTTGCTTGTTTTGCTTTTGCAGCCTAAAACAAAAGTGTGCATGCCAGGCAAGTGTCCTACCACTGAGCTGCTCCCCGGCCCATAAGTGTTGCACTTAATAAACTGATCATTCTGTCATTATGACCTGTCCCTCCTTCTCTCTAGTAATGCTTCTTTCTTTTGAAAAAAAAAAAAAATCTGCTGCGGGGTGAGGATGTAGCTCAGTGGGTAGAGTGCCTGCCTTGCATGCACAAGGCCCTGGGTTCAATCCCCAGCACCACACTAAATAAATAAATAAATAATAAATAATAAATTCTGCTGAGTGGGACCTGAGTCCAGCCACTCCAGCTTCCTTGTGGTTGTTTCCATGGCTCCTTCCAGCTGCTGTCTCCATGATATATCTTTTCCTATCCTTCTACTTGTAATCTATTGGTTTATTTCCACCTGACATGTGCTTCTGACCGACAGCACATAGTTGGACCATATTCTTCAGACATATTCTGCTTTTTGATTGGATACTTTTATGTTTCACATTTAATGTTATCATTTCTAGAGTGAATTTCTACCTCCACTTCATTTTCAATATGTTTCAAGTCTCCCCCCGCCTTCTTTTATTTCTGTGCTGCTTTCTTTTGCATTAAGTGAATATTTTCTAACATAGTATCTTAATGTAATGATTTTCACTATTTTAGAATTATTTCTTCTGCGGAACACAAATTGCTGCATGTCTGATCTAATCAAAGTCAGTCCCACTGGCAGGTTTTTTTTTGTTGTTGTTGTTTGTTTTGTGGTGCTGGGGACTGAACCCAGGGCCTTGTGCTGTGAGGCAAGCACTCTACCAACTGAGCTGCATCCCCAGCCCAAGCCCACTGGCCATGTTGAAGTCAAGTCTGTGAGTCTTGTTTGGGTGCCAAGAGGTCACTTCTACCCTCACTTCTCCCTGGTTCTCCTGTAAGTCCTGACTGTGGCTCTGCTTGTTGTCCTCATGAACACACAGGGTGCCCTTACTCAAGAAAGCCCTTGACTTATTGGCCACCTTGCCTGGAATCGAGGCTCTGCAATGCCTCCCTGGAAAGTGAGAAGTGCTGATGGCCTGCCCCTCCAGAGGACTACCCTGTCCTGGGATCAGGGTATGGAGCAGGGGTCCCTGTGTGCCCTGCCACTGTGCCTCCATCACTGAGCTGGGAGTGGAGGGAAAGTGGACCATGGTTCAGGTGTCACAGATGTTCACACTGCTTGCCAAGCTTTAGTAGGCTTTCTTAATACATGTGCATTTATCTGCCTAGGTCTTTAGGGAGATTTCCAGAGAATTCAGATAGCTATTTAAAGAACTTCCACCAGTGCTGGTTTCTCGGGGAGCAGCTCCCCAGAGCTCCTGGCACCTCATCTTGGAGGGCATGCTCCTGCCATGCTCTTTCCTGCTGCAGTTGCATAGCCTCTGGAATTTGGGCTCCAGGCTGCCCCGAGCACTCACTATGCTCCTCAAGTGAGCCTTGCGAGGGACTGCGAGATGAGTCCTGATGTCAACCGCTAAGCCAGACAGGCATCTTTCCTGGAAGCTCTATGTCCACACACCTTCAAAGTGTCCTTTGCTTTATTTCAGAAGCTTTTTGGAGACACATAAAAATCGAGCTGTCATCTTCAAGATCACCGAGCCACTCTGACTCTTCCTGCTAGGTTTCCTTGAACTCATTATAAAATGCACCAAGCATGCCCAGGAGTGTGTGTCTGCCACTGTGGCCTGTAAGTGTGCTCTGTGACCTCGAGCTGAGCAGGCCACAAATACACCTTCTTTGTTTTTTTTTGTTTTTTTTGTTTGTTTGTTTTTTGGTACTGGGGATTGAACCCAGGGACACTCCACCACTGAGCCACATCCCCAGCCCTATTTTGTATTTTATTTAGAGACAGGGTCTCACTGAGTTGCTTAGGGCCTCGCTAAGTTGCTGAGGCTGGCTTTGAACTTGCGATCCTCCTGCCTCAGCCTTCCAAGTGCTGGGATTACAGGCGTGTGCCACCTCACCCGGCAAAATACACCTTCTTGACCGGTGACCCTGAACTGAGCGTGCTCAGCAATGTGCCTGTCCCTAGGGTGAGTGTGAGTGGTGCCACAGTAACACCCTGCTCCTCCTCCTGGTAGCGCTGCTCTGCAGGCAACTCTGGAGCAGTCTTCCTCCTGGCTTTTGTCCTCTGCTTCACCTTCATCAAGAAGTGACCCTGCTGTGCTTGGGTACATGGCGACCCTAAGCCCTGCATGTAGCCCTGCCTGGAATCAGCCCTGCCCCTGGACTTTTCAGCTGGGGGAAGCCAAAAACTCAACTTCCTTCGTTCCTTGGTTAGCTGGCCTTGAGGTTTTCCTACATGTAACTAAGAATCATAATTGACCTCCTGAATGTGAGTCCTTTAGTAGGATGTAAGTAAACGATGACATTGTGGAAAGCTGGTTCAACAAAATTGGTGTCTAGGCTCATGTCACGTGGTCATTTGGACAGCTAATCTCATCCCAATGATTATGGCCTCTTGGCACTTGCCAGAAATACTTCGTCATTCATGGCGATTCTACGTGGTGTTCCTCTCAGTAATAACTTTTATATATATTTATCTGTCGATTTTTGTTGCTATCTTAAGTGTTGGTTCCAAGGATGTTACAATGTTAGTTGCTAATGCTGAGGGTAACGTAGTAATAATACAGAGGTCTGGCTTTAATTAGAAGTTCTAGGAACCCTGGTAAGTCCCCCTTTTCATCAGCCCACAGCTAACCTGTTTGAACCCCTCTGGCAAGCACAGATTTCCAAACACCGCAGCCAGGTACAGGCCCTTTTAGCAAAAAAATAAAAAATAAAAAAGGCAGATCCTATGTTGTTGCCTTTAGTGCTATATACAAAATACAGGTAATGTGAGAGTTTTACTTTAAAATATGAAAGACTACTTTAAAATATTAAGAAATGATACAAGTTTCTTGGAAATACAGGGTCAAAAACTCTCACCATAAAATACCAATAGAGGCTGCGAGAGATTCACCCTGTCTCTCTGGATAACATTCCTCCCTAACTCCTTCCTTGCATGCGGACGCTCGTGTCAAGAGATAGCAGCAAGAACGACCTCACACATTAGTGTGACCTCGGAGCTTAGGAACCTTGCTAGAGAAAGCCTCTGTCCCTGGTGCGGCATGAGCAGACCTCACCCCCCCACACGACCCCTGGGGTGGCACGTGCCAATGAAGCCTGAAGAGCCTGCGATCTCCTGATCTCTGTTATGCTTTATATATCTCCAGGATCCCCAGAGGACCTCAATCACTCAGGAGAGAAACTTTTATAATCAAATGGCCACAATGTGTAGCAAAATGTATAGATCTATATAAAATTATAAATGAGGAAAAGGTGATTAACTCAATTATTCTTATAGAAGCAAAGACCTCCTGGCCGTACTAAAGGTAAAGTCTTCCAGGACCAATTTTAAGGAATGGGTGTGATTTATCTGTAATTGGCACATTGTTTTAAATACCTTGAGTTTTGAATTTCCTGGAAGGCTTGTGTCTTGAGAGCTTATCAGGCCACCTACAGTGTGCTTGCCCAATGCTGTCCCACTCTGGAGCCATCAGGCTTGGAGTAGCAGGGTTTCCAGCACTCCACCAACTTCGCAGTGGTGGAATCCAAGTCCTATCGATACCTAAGAATCCAGGTTTGGGATGAAAAGACTTGAGCTCTGATATTATTCTGATGGAAAACCCTTGGTGGAGAGAGGGTCTCTCCTGCAGGCTTGGGGTAGACGGCAGCATCTCAGAGAAGGGTCAAACAATGGTCCTCGGCCCCTGGACACTGCTGAAGTGTCTGCATGTTAGGATCCTCGTGTCCTCTGAGAGGCACCCCCAATTTGTTTTTCAGTGACAAATTTTAAGGAAAACATGACCTAGACTTTTTTTCAAGTTTTCAAGATGTGAGGATCCACACATCTCATTCTGAAAGGCCACATTCAGAATCTGCCGCTGTGTTTGGACTGAGAGAAGCTGACGGTGCTGTCAGGGGCCATCTCTCTTTATGATTTTTAAGCCGGGCTAGTTTCCACTATCAGAAGCAGATAAGGAACGCCAGCACCCATTTATCACTGAAAATGGAATGCTTAGTTAACTGGGAATGAATGAAAACTGTCATGTCATGCGGTTATTAAATAGTGGTAATAAAATCACGATTCAAGGTCACAGAAAATTCAAATGAGGTTCCCCTGGGGTGCTAATTTTTGGATCCCATGGGGAGACAATTCCCCAACATTAGCTTTGGCTTTCTGATACTTCTTTTTGCCTAAAATAGACATTTCCTCTCATCTTCTCAAATGGTGATTAGTTTACACACCGCCAACCTAAAGCTCTGAGTTCCATTTTGAGGGGGGCATTTTTCACCCCCTTTTTGTTAATCCCATCTCGCAGCAGGGAGAAGGGTCTGCAGCACGTGAACCAGGCCACCTGGGCGTGAGTCATCTCGGGCCACAGATCAGCACCAACTGCATGCTTGTCAGGCTTTGCTCTTCCTGCTGGTCTCTGTCGGAGCCGGGGACAGCGCCACTCGCCATCTAGGGTTTCCAGACCAGCACACCCTACGTGGCTGTCCCCAGGCACCTTGAAGTCAGATGGGACTCCAATTAAACCCACCTCCCGTTTATAAAAAGTGTTCCTCCTGCGTCTTTGCCACCTCTAAATGATGTCAGCACAGATTGCTTAGGGTGGACCACGTTTTTTTTTTTTTTTTTTTTGGAACCAGGGATTGAACTCAGGGACACTCAGCCACTGAGCCACATCCCAGCCCTATTTTGTATTTTATTTAGAGACAGGGTCTCACTGAGTTGCTTAGGGCCTCGCTCAGTTGCTGAGGCTGGCTTTGAACTCGTGATCCTCCTGACTCAGCCTCCCAAGTCGCTTGGATTACAGGCGTGCGCCACTGCGCCCAGCAGGGTGGACCACATTTTTAAAATCGCCTTTTTTGTGGGTCATAAATGGTTAGATATTGGCAATTTCAATATTAAGTAGTTGCTCAGGTCAGAATCCAGGTGAAATCCCTTGCGTTCCACTCCCCTTCAGCTCGCAAGCCGCCCGTCACAGCCTGGTGAACCGTCTCTCAGGCAGGCCCTGGATCCCTGGTAAGGCGCCCCCATGGCCCCAGCCCAGCTCGCATGCTGCGGTGACCAGGTGCCCTCTTTAAAACCCAGGCAGGCCGTCCCACCTCCCAGCCAGAAGCCACCCTGGGCCTCTCACTGCCCTGAGGACAGAGAGCAGAGGCAGCAGCAGGGCTCGAGGGCCCTGAGGCCTCTCAGCCCCTCTCATGCGCCTCCTTCCAGCGCTCTGACTTCCTTTATTTCCTCACTCTTCCCGGCTCAGGGCCTCTAAACACACGCTCTGGCTTCCTGGACCCCTCCTCTCTCTCGTTGCCCCAGGCCCTGTCACCCAGGAACCTGGCTCCCTGTCTCAGCACAAATGCCACCACGCCCCCATCTCTTCCCGACCTCAGTGGAGCGCCAAGGTGCAGACACCCATGAGACTCACCCTCCATCTCAGCCCATCACCCGCTAACAGCCTGCTCAGTGCCCTGCCAGACGCACACTGAGGCAGCAGGGCCTTGGCTCTCTCCTGGTGTCTCTGACACTTGGTCACCATGGTCCCCTGGCCTAGCACCCGACAGGTGCTCAACACCTGTTTACTGAAGGCAGGGGCCCATAGATGTTAAGGCTACAATTCACAGTAGGAAGTTGTCCTGCCTGCTCAGCAACCATCTGTACCTTAACTGGTTTTTCTGTTTAGGATTTTTACAAAACAATTTAAAACTTCAGAATGGAAAGTCTGAACCAGAGCTCTGGGCCCATTCTGAACTACAACAGAGCTAGTTATTGTTGTAGGAGAAATAACCACAACAGAAGCTAACTAATGCTTATTGAGCGTTGACCACGTGCCAACCTAGGGAGGAGACTGAGGCTTAGAAACCCGGGCCTTTCCTCAGGCTCACACAGCGTCACAAAGACCTAAATGTGCTTGGGATGCTCTCAGCCCTCAGTCTTGGGGAAAGACACCCCAGGAACACAGGGACCCTCCCTCCACACACGACAGCCTAAAGAGCATCAAGTGTAGAATCCAAGGAAGGCACACTTCTAGCTGGAAGTTCAAGGTTTCTAAGCACATCTCAGCAGTTTCTCCAGGCTTCCATGAGCAAATATTTCCCAAGCTGCAACTTATTAAAAACAGGTGTTCCTACCGGAAGAAAGAGTCTCTGAGCAGCGCAGGGTTTGAATAATTTCTTCCATTCCTGAGCGTTTCCAACAGAAAACGTGATGGGGTAGATCTTGTGCTCAAACTTCTTGGTGTACGACTCAGGCCACTGTCGCAACTGCAAGACAGGAAGACACGGGAGGCGATTAGACACCAGGAAAAGGAGACCACCTGGCAGGTTTCTGGATGGCCAAGTGGAAATTGTTCAGGATTTGCCTAGAGAGGCCAGCTGCATCGCCACTACCGGTGGTCGGTCACCGAGTGGAAGAGCCTTTCCTCCCAGCAGCGCGGTGAGCACGGAACAGCATCACAGTTGGCAGCAGGGCTGGGAAACTGGCAGCCACACACCACCAGGCAGAGGGCGCAGCTGCACAAGCTGCTGAAGGGCAGTCTGGACACTGTGACATGGGGCAGTGTGACAGCAACCCCGACAGATGCAGGACAGATGCACCACATCGTGGGTGGTGGTGGCAACCTGAGGACCACCTGAATGTCCGGCTGCAAGGAACTGGGAAACCGATTGTGATGCGATTGCACAAGGAAACGATGTGTAGCTGGAGCGAAGGGGAGCCCCGTGTGCTGACGTGCGAACGCCATGTGCCCCGTAGGTAGGTTTTAGGGCGCGCCAGGTGCAACACTCCCACGTGGCTCCGTTGGCCGGGAAGCGTGCGCACCTGTGTCTCGCGTGGAGCGAAGTCTGGACAGAGGCAGGCCCAGCTGTTAACAGTGGGCACCGCTGGAGCCAGGGGTGGTAGTTTCAGCATCTAAGTTTATATTCCTGAATTCTTTCCAACGTTTTGGGTAATGTAACGCTTTCTTTGTGTATATTAATTCTACAACAAAATTTTGTTTAGGTTTTGTTTTTCAGGGCAGCTTCATGCTCCGAGACGCTGAGCAGGAAGGGCAGAGTGCCCGCGCAGGCGCTCGGTCCCGCCCGCAGCTTCGGGTCCTGCTGCCACCTTGCCCTGGTGTGCCACCTTCCTTGCTCTGACTGCTGGAGCTGGAGAGCCAGCGTCGCCGCACCGTTATTAACTACGCTCCCTGTTAGCTGGTTATGTTGTCATCAGCCAGCGGCGATCACGGCTGACTAGTAACGCACCCTGGGACTTAGTGAAGAGTCGTGTGTGTGTGGGAGGCTCTGTGGGCCTGGCGAGGCTGTCTGCCCCCCACCACGACAGCATCACACAGACAGCGTGGCCGCCCTGAACCCGCCCCTACTCCACCTCCCCTCCCTCCCTCTGAACTCTCCGCAGTCGCTGGCCTGTTAGCTCTCAGATTCCCCTTTTCCAGAATGCCGTGTGGTTAGGATCACACAGCCTGTAGCTTTCTCATTCTGGCTCCTTTCACTAAGAAATATGCATTGAGGGTTCTACGTGGCTTTTTGTAGCTTGACAGCTCATGTGGTTGCCACTGCTAATACTCCTTTGTAGGGACATGCCACGGATGATTCCTCCAGTCATTGACTGAAGGACTTTTGGTTGCTTCTGGTTGGGGGAATCGTGACTGAGGCTCCGTGAGCTTCTCTGTGTGCAGGATGAGAACACAAGTTCTCAACTCACTGGGGAAATATTTAGGATTGCATTTGCTGCGTCCGTGGTGAACCTCCATGCGACTTTCTAGAAGCTTCCCAACTGTCTTCCAGTGGGGCTGTGTCCCTCTCATCAGCCTGTGTCCCGCCTCCTCACCAGCACGTGGTGGTGTCCGCTCTAGTCCTCGGCCCTTCCACTAGGAGTGCGCTGACCTCGCTGTGGCCTTGAGCTGTGGTTCCTAATGACCTGTGATGCTGAGCTTCCTCCCACATGCTCAGGTGTCATCTGTGCATCTTCTTAAATTTTTCTGTTGTGATACTGGGATTGAGACCAGGACCCCACAAATACCAGGCAGTGCCACGTCTGGGGCAGGGGCTGGAATTGTCTGAAGCTCACACACTCACAGGCCTATGGGTGAGGCTGGCTCTGGGCTGGCCTCAGCTCCTCTCCACGTGGCCTTCCCAGACGGTCTCTCCGTATGAGCTCTTTGGGTTCCTCCAGCGTGGTGGCTGGGTTCCAGGACAGACCCCAGCAAAGAGCCAGGCAGGTGTCCCCTCCCTGAACTGGCCTCAGCCGTCACACAGCATCATTTGGCACGCTCTGCCTTGTCTGTGCGTGGATCTGAATGTGCATGTGTCTGTGCACGTGTGTGTAGAAGGCATCGCTATTGCCCCAAAACCTAAGACTTAAAAACCACACACATTTACCATCTCTAATAGTTTCTTAGGGCCAGGAATCTGTGGGTGGGTGGGTAGTGCTGGCTCAGGGCCTCTCATGAGGTCAGGGGCTACGGCCATCCATAGCCTTGATGGGTGCCCCTCACAAGTGCTGGCCAGAGCCCTCACTCCTCACCTGTGAGCCCCAGGGCACTCTTCACCCAGCACACATGGGAAGTGAAGTGCCTTTTGCAACCTCACTTCAGAAGCAACACCATCACTTCTGCCCCATGTAAGTGTCACACAGGCTGGGGAAGGGCACAAAGGTGTGAGTAATGAGCCTGGAGCCAGGGACGGGGGCTCTTTGGAAAGGGCCACTGGCCACACGGGTGAGGTCATGCCCATTTTCCTCCTCTTATCTTATTTAGTCCAAGTCTGCATTTCCTTCTTCTCCACCCCCACACCCCAGCTTCAAGCATGCAGTCGGCACTGGATAATACTTATCGGATGGATATTGCTCGGACTTGTCTAGAATTTGTCCACCATCAGTTTTCCTCCATTCTTGCATAGAAGCGATTCTCAGCCCCCACAGCTGGGTGGGCTTGTGACTGTGTCTGGACCGTTAAGAGCATGTGGAAGGGCCAGGTGTAGTGGCCTCACCTACCATCCCAGGGACCTGGGAGGCTGAGGCAGGAGGATCATAAGTCCAAGGTCTTACCAAGATCCTGTTTTTAAATAAAAGATGGAAAGGGCTGGGGGTGTGGCTCAGTGGAAGAGCACCTCTAGGTTCCATCCCTGGTGCCACACACACACACAGTGTGTGGAAGACACCTGTCACTGTCACACTGAGGCAACGAAAGGCATGCACCCCGTTCTCCAGCCTCTCTCCTGCCATGGCTTCCCAGTGGGCACAGCTGTACCTCTCAATGGCCGCTGCCATCTTCCATCCCAGACCTAAGTGGCAGGGACTGACACTGTGGGAGACAGCGGCTGGCATGCAGACAGGCCCTGAGCTTTGTAGTTGGCACTACAACCTGACCTGACCACTCTTGATCACAGCGACTGTCCCCAAGTTGGAGATGGGGAGACCAAGAATTGAAGAGGCCAAAGACTTGCCACGATCACACAGCAAGTAAACAGTGGAACTGAGTTCTGAATTTGAGACTTCTGTCTATTAGTTCAGGAAGTGTATGACGTAATGCCTAAGTCCACCGAGGTGTGAGCCAGTAAGGTGGCCTGACACCTGGAATGCAAATCGTTTAAACTCTCTGAGCCCCAGGTGTCTTGGTCTGTAAACTGGAGGTGTCATCATTTGGGGATGGTTGGAGTCTTTGCCCCAGGAGCTCCTGGGTGTGGTGATGTTTAGACGTGGGGCCTGGTGGAGGTCCTTAGGTCACTGGGGACAGGCCTGTGGAAGGGATCAGGTAGTCCTCACAGGACTCCTGAGTTAGTTCTTCCAAAAGATTCGTCATGTAAGAGCAAGCCTGACCACACCTGGCTTCTCTGTGGCTTCCTGCTGAAAACGTGATCTCTTCCGCCCCCACATGGCTCTCGTCATGGTGGTGGCATCTGCCAGGAAGTCCTCACCAGAGCTGGATTGGTGCTGGTGCCACACGCATGCACCTCCAGAGCTGTGAGAGCTAAATATACCTCTTTTCTTTATAAAGCTACCCAGCCTCAGGTATTTCACTACAGTGATGAACAACTGACTTAGGAGACGTGATAGGTACATTCTGAAACGGGGTAGGGGTAGGATTAAATGAGGTGGAGCCATGGGTCAGAGGCTCTTGGCATTTGCTCTCTATTATCCTGTGGCTTCCCTTATGCTGAAGCTTTAGAGCAGTTAACTATGAGTGTTTCCGCCATTTCCACCCCTTTTCCCTGACTCAGGTCTTTTCCAAGGCATTCCTCCAATCAATTCCAAAGCCCTTGGACTATTGTTTCCCCTGACTTCTCTTGGAGAAGATGTCATGGTGATTTTATTTTCTTTAGAAAATATAGCATGTTTCTAGCTCTCTCTCTCTCTGCTGTTCGCCTTTCTCTGCCAAGCATGCTGTTTTGGTGTTTCTCATTAGCGTGGCTCGCCTGGTGACAGGACACAGCCCTGTTGACTCAAGTCCATAGAAACAAAACACAGCAGGTCCCCTCCCTGCCAGCACTGGAGAACTCACCCCTCAGAAATCTTCAAGGGGAACAAAGCGGGGCTTGCCAAGGTCAGGCACACCTCCACTGGGAGAGGCCTCTCCAGAACTCTTCTTATGCTGCTAAAAACTCAGAATGAGAAGAGCCGAAGACACAGTGATCCAGCAACACAACGACATGCTATGTCACCACCAGAAAGGCTGAAGAGAGGATGCCAGAGTCCTGACGGGGACCAGGCTGCTGGAAGGGGTGTAAGTGTGGGAAAGCACTCTCCAGACGGGCGAGGTGGCACACACCAGTCATCCCAGGAACTCGGGAGGCTGAGGCGGGAGGATCAAAAGTTCAAGGCCAGCCTCAGGAACTTAGGGAGGCCCTAAGCAACTAAATAAGACTCTTTCTCAAAATAAATAATAAAAAGGGCTAGAGATGTGGTTCAGTGGTTAAGTGTACCTGGGTTTAACCCCAGTGCAAACAAAAACTGAAACAAACAGAAACTGTCTATGACACCCAGAGTATAATCCTGATTGTGTAACAGAAATGCACTCTGGACATGTGTGTGCGAATGTGTGTGTGATCAGACATGCGCGTCTATGTATGGAAACGCACACACACACCTGTAGGTGACAAAAACATGAAGACCCACCTCAGACTGCCAACTGACCACTTCCTGTGTGACAATGAAGGGCAGTGAGGGCTTCCGGGTTTTAGCTTATCATCTGCATGACCTGCGAGGATTTCAGTGAGTGTGTGTTACTTGCTGTTTAAAACACACACATAAATACATAGACATGAACTCTGACCTCCCGATGAGAACGACGCTGATAACTGCCAGAAGGATGGCCGTGTCACGGGCTTTAAATGCCTCATCTCATTTAATCCCACAGTGTCTGCCCGGGGTGGGTGCAATTATCCCCAGATGTACCTGAGGACAGCAGGTCAGAGTCAAGGGTTCAAGGTCATGCAACCGAGCAAGCAGCAACACACTGCATCCACGTTCAGCAACGTCCACATTCAACACTCAAGAGCAGTGTACACGGGCCCTGCAATGCAGTCTCTGCCCGCGGTAACTATCATGCAAATTCACCTGCTTATCAAACTCAGGCTTCAGAGAGTCTTCAGCAAAGATGTGAAACTGGATCTTCATGTGGCTAAACAGCACAGCCGACTTGAGCATGACCAGCGTCTCCTCTAGCCGATTGCCACAGGCCACCACGGCCAGGTGGATCCAGAGCTCAGGCGGCAGGACAGCCTGGAAACCCCTGGGTTCTCCGGGCCGCCTAGAAAGGAGAAAACAAGTTAAAGCTGTGACTAAACTTAAAAAAAAATGCCAGTGAATGGTTGGAACACTTCAAACAGAACAGGGACAATCTGCTGCGTCTTATAAAGTGATAAGCATTTTGACAATTCTTCCTGCTCAGAAAAAATGCCATTTATTCCCATATTTATCCTGGCGAGAGCAGGATGAGTCACCGTTTGGATGGCTGTAGGTGTCTGGGGCGCCTTCTGCCAGCTCTCAGCTGCCTAGTGCCTGCTGGCTGCCTCCTGGCCCGTGTTTGGAAATAGCATTGCTAAACTTGGACAGCTGACACGCTGCGGGGCTCCCACTGCACGGGCCATGGAAATCAGATTTGAATGCAACTTGACCGAGAGGAGGTGGGCTGCGGCTTTCCCATGTGAAAGAGGCAACACGATCTTCCCGTCATCTGGACGCTTTTAGGTTCAGCTGGAATGCATGACCGCAGCACCACAGGAGCCCAGCGCGAGCCGGGGAGGTGAGCAAAGGCAAGGACGTGAGGCCTCCCACCCCGTCCCACCTCGGGAGAGTCGTGAAGAAGCAGGTGTCAATCCTCACCGTCTCGCCAGAGGTGGGTGAGGCAGTGGGTATGGCACGCAGCTCGCAGTGCGAGACCCTGGGTAACGAGAAACAGGCAGAAGAGGGGCAGGTCAGCCTGCGAAGGAGCAAGGTATTGGATACTGAGTCAACAGCTGGGAGGGGGACAGGGTCCAAGAGTCCACAATCATCATCCAGCTATTTCCTAGTAATAAAAGATTTGTTCCAGACAAGCGGACGGAGCCAAGCCTCAAACACACCACGGAGGAACATTTGCAGGCGAGCTGGAAGGGCTGGCCTGGAATAGGTGCCCTGAGACAAATGAAACTAATTCACTTGCACAAAAGACTTGGAGACCAGGGAACTTGGATGTCAAACGCTGCCTTCCTTCCAAAAACTCCAAGTTCAATCCACACACTGCTCCCTTACTCCCCGCTCTGTAGAATAATGGCAGCCCTGCTCCAGATTTCTTTCACCAGGAGGAAAGTTGAGCGGTGGGTGGAGCACCCTGGACGGCTCTCTGCTCTGATGACTTAAGAGCACGCTCAGGAGAAGCGCGGCCTTGCGCTCGGCCAGGCCAGATGTGGCCAGTCACTCGGGTCCTGTTTACTCTGGGGCTCACAGGAAAGCTGGCGCCTTTGGAAATTGTCCACTCCTTGTCCTCCTCCTGCCGTTACCTGATACGGCCACTGTCTTCTGTCACCCGGGTCACTCTGACACCTTCTTGGTGGCCCACTCTCCCTATCTTTAACCCTCACCCTGTGTGTTCTCCTTATTGGTGACAGTGGTGGCATTCTACAATGCAAAGTCTATTTTTTTCCTTGATTAAAACCATGCCAGGGCTCGCCAGGGCCTTCAAGGTCAAGTCCAACTGCTGATTATGGCTTCTCCGTGTTTCTCTTGCCTCTGCCCCCCACGCCCGGCAGGCGTGGACGGACGACCGCTCACAGTCCCGGCGTGGTCGCACTTGTGTGCCTGGACTCTTGCAGCCCCAGCCCATGCTGCCACCCAGAGTGACACAGGCGGTGTCATCTCCTCCCCTGAAATGCCCTCCTCTCTCACATGAGCTGCCGCCTACTTGCTGATCAACAGATCTTCACTAAAAACCAACCACGTGCCAGGCATCATTCTGGAAAGACAGAATGAACAAAGCAAAGTTTCTTTCTCCAGAGGATCAGGGAGAGACTGAACTAAGTGACAGCCCGGGGGTGGTGACTTACCCAGAGTGGGAAAGCGGTAGGAGCCAGGAGGCCCAGGCGCTGGCGGCCGGTGCAACCTGATCCAGCGCTCAGTCGGCAGAGGCCTCCCGACAAGGGAGGTCTGCCAGTGGTGTGGAGGAGGCCAGGGCGTGAGCCTCAAGCGTCATTGTGGGAGAGGAGCCCAGGCAGAGGGAACGGCCAGAGCACCGCCACACTGGTGAGCCTGGCAGATGCGGGGAGCCCACCTGCAGGACTCGCCTGCCATTCCTTCCCAGGCTTCACGGAGCTGTTATGACCACTATGGACACCAGCTCCCCGCTATCTGACATGCAGTGGGGGCAGGCTGTGGAGGATGAACTGAAACGACAGTCGGTTCAACCACTGCAGTCACAACACCAGCCAGAATGTGCCACTGGGGGGATTCACATGGACTGGATTCACATAGGCTGTGAGTTCTGCCCACTGGCAGCCCCACTGTGATCCAGAGGTACCGACGATGGGGCTGGGAGTGAAGGTCAGCGGTGGAGCTCCTGCCAAGCTTCCTGGGTTCCATCCCCAGCCCCCCAAGACAGAACTGAGGCACTACCAATAAATCCCATCCCTCCACCATCTTAATCATGAACAGCCTCCCTGCCCAGACACCAGGTTACCCTTCCAGATTGAGCTGCTTTGTGAACAAGGAGCCTTAACCTAGCAATCCGGAAAGCACAGAGTCCAACACCGAGTTCTATTTCCAGACAGACACCGAAAAGCTTGAGCGCGCCGAGCTGTGGTTAGCCATGGGGTGGGCGCGGCTCGGCTGCTGAGAGAGGGGCGGTGGCCAATACTTGGGAGATGGGCAGATTTACGCCCACACACAGAACCTGGGAAATGAGCACATCTGCACGAGTCCGTGCAAGAACACTCACGGCAGCCCTGTTTATGAAAATGAAACATCGGACTACAAGCTGCCGTCGACGCAGAGGAGAATCTGAGCACACCCGACATGTGTGACGTGCGGAATACTACGCACTAGCGAAATGAACAAGCTGAAGGGCACATCCCAACATACGGGCAAAGAGGGAAAGAGCAGCATGTGAGGAAGACAGCAGGGGATGAATTTCCACGAAGCTTGGAAACTGGCCGAAGAGCACTGCATTTTCTTTGCAATAATGCACGAAGTAAAATAGCATGAGAATGAAACCATCAAATGGAGGGTGGTTTTTTTTTACTTAGGCTGAGTTCTGGATACAAAGAAATTTAATTTGTTATTATCTCTATTTTTTGTGTCACCCAAACTATTGGAAGAATACTTTTTTTCCCCCACTGAAAACAGCCCACAGGCTGTGCTCCGGCACTGGGGTAGAAGCCTCCTCGCTTGCGGAGGCCCTGGCTTCCCTCCCAGCACGGCACAAGCACCCCAGGGCTTGCCTCCCCTGCTGCAGACCAAGCCCCCGCCTCTGTTCTTTTTGCTCCAGGGACTTGGGCCTGCAGGGCATGAAAAGCAAGAGCCGGCAGTGCGTCCTTCTCAGTGTCTGGTGACAGGTATTAAAAGAGAAAAAAGAAAAGCCCCCCTGGTGCCAGTTCAAGTGTCAGCAACTGGGATTTAATGGGACCTCTGCGGGCCCCACTCTGCGCCCTCTCACATTACATCAAGAATCTCAGGCCCCAGGCAGTGAGCACTGGTGGCCTGTGGTCACGTGGGTGATCAAGTTCAAGGGCGCTGCCAGGGTGAGCCTTTCACCAGCTCTTGCCAACAGCACACTTGATGTCCCCTGAGACCTCTCCAGACGAAGTTCAGGGCAGGAACCTGGGCCGTCTGGACCCCTTGCCTCCCTGAGCGTGGTGGGGGGGTAACCACCACCTCCTCACTTACACGTTATGAAAGTGGACGCAAGGAGGCCTGGCTGGCCAGGAGTTTTCAAGACCCTGCTGAGAACGGAGCTGACAGTGACCACGCTGGCCACCATGGTGACTTGGCGCAAGTAGAACGCAGGGCAGATCTCTGCTGGTGTTGCCTGGCCTTGACCCTGACAGGCAGGGACCAAGCCAGCAAGTCCCTGCTGCGTGGCCAGAGTCTGAGCTGGGCCCAGAACACGGTGGCTAGCCCTCTTGGAGGCTTCTGCCTGCCAGGCACTGGCTCAGTCCTGAGGGCCCACAGCCCCTCCCTCCCCACCCCCTGCTACCACCCTGGCCAGCCCTCCTCCCCTGCCAGTGCTGTGACTGGATCAGAGTCCCAGGTACCACGCAAGGCGCCCCTGGGAATCCTCGGTGGTGTCTGTGAACACGGCTCCCCTTCCTCCACCTGGGGGAGGCGCAGTCAGGCCCTGCCACCTCTCTCCTCTCCTCTCTCCACCTTCCCCCGGCCCTCAGGAACACCCGCTGTGTCCTCAGCTTCTCTAGGACTCCCTGCTCCTCCTGATTTTGTAGTTCAAACACAGATCGGGTCCCCAGCCTGGAATGTTCTTTCCTGGCTCTTTGCCTGACTCTCTCCTTGTCCACGGAAGATCTTCAGGAAGGCCCAGGGGCTTCCCTGACCACTGTCCTGCGGTGTTCACTTTCATACAAGTGCACTTGCTTTTATTTTCCATCATGATTCTTGTTAATTTTCTTCTACATCAGCTGATACGTAGTCACTGTGACTCACATCAAACGCATATTACATCCACCGCAGAAAACAGTACAAACAAAGCTTTCCATCTTGAGAAAAAGGATTGGAATAACATGTACAATGTACATTTCAAAAAAAATCATAAGACAGCCCTGCCTGGGGGAACACACCTGTCATCCCAGTGGCTCAGGAGGCTGAGGCAGGAGGATCACGAGTTCAAAGACAGCCTTAGCAGTTTAGCGAGGCCCTAAGCAACCCTTTTTCTAAATAAATAAAAATAAAGGGCTGGGCATGTGGCTCAGTGGTTAAGCACCCCTGGGTTCAATCCTAGTACCAAAAACAAAACAAAACAAAACAAAGCAAAAAACCAATCAAACAAACAAAACACATTATATATTTAAGTATTAAAGTTGGTAAATGAAGAAAAATTCTTGTCTCATAAAACTTTGCTGTATTCTGGTGTTTATTCAATTGGATACCTACTTTTTAATAGCTGCACCAAGAGTGTATGCAAAATTTCACATCCTACTTTGTTGACTCAATTCTTTGGTTACTTTTTAAGTCTTTATAATGAGCATTTTGTTGGCAGCTACTATTCCATTCACCAAAATGACCATAACTTATCATTTCCCTTTTGTTCATTGTTTCCAATTATTCTGATTATTAAAAAAAAAATCTTTTCCTAAACTCTGGGCTAATGGATTTTTCCTTCTTTTGCATTATTTCCTTAGATTGCGTTCCTAGAAATAAAATTGCTGGGTTAATATCTATTATCCTATTAAGAAGATAGCGACTTGGACAGCTTCTTACACTCACTTTCTAGGAGTTCACTGGGCCAGGAGGAACCAGATAAAAAGCCTGAGGAACACCACCCGGTCACCTGGGTTACCTGGACAGTGCAGCCAGAGCTGAAGCCCAGGCCAGAGGAAATGGGTTTGTAAACCACGCCCCATGTCCATGCAGGCCACGGGGTGCGGGCAGTCACGTGCTGAGTCACAGTGACAGAGCTGTGCTGGCTCCCGTTCTTCTCCAGCCACATCTGTGAGAAAGTCTCTGCTTGGTGCTCATCGGTGTTGAACACCTTTCTGATTTTGTTGTTCAAGCACAGATCGGGTCCCCAGCCCGGTTCTGTTCCAGTTGAAAGGACAGAGCTCTAGTGTGGAACCTCGGCAGGCAAGAGTTCCAAGCTAGACATGAGCAGCACTGCTTATTTTTCTGAGTTTGGCCCAACCTTCTATTTATGTTCTTACTGGCAATTTCTGGAACTGACAGATTTCTTTTTAAAAAATAAAATAATAAATGTGCTTAGGATGTGGGGAAACTAGAACCCTCGGGCCCAGCTGCCGGGATTGTGAACCGCACAGACACTTGGGAAAACACTTGAGCAGATCCTGAAAGCCCAGCAACCTCACTACTATACATACGAGAATTGAAAACCTATGTTCACCCAACATTTTGTCCACAACTATTCACATTAGCATAATTCAGTCACCAAGAAGCCCAATCTAAATGTCCATCAATTAATGAATGGAGATAGATCAGGCAGTATATGTCATGCAGTGGAATATTACTTGACAACGAAAAGGAATGACGTACTGACGTATGCTACAACTTGTGCGAACCTGGAAAATGGAAACTTGTGAAGAAGCAACAGGTCCCATGTTTTATGATGCCACGTACATAAAAAGTCCAGAACAGGAAAAGCCCCATGGACAGAGAGCATGTTAGTAGTTATCAGGAATGAGGAGCAGGGGCAAATGGGAAGTGACTGCCTAATGGGGACAGGGTTCCTTTGTGGGGTGATAAAAACACCGTGGAATTAGCCAGTGGTGACGAGCCTAAAGAAATCATGGATTTGCACACTTTTAAAGAATGTTGGAATTAAATTGTGACATTGCTGTTATTAAATAAAGAAATGCCTTTAGGGTTATAACATACGTAAACTTTGTTTAAAAAAATTTAACATAGGCAATGGTCGTGGGCGGCATTGTAAGAATCGTGGAGCCTCATGGGAATGGGAGAGTCCAGGACGCGCCGCTGTCCGGGCTCCAGCCCTGCCCACGCGCAGATGAAAGCCATCGCCACCGCCCCAGAGGTGGCTCAGCTGGGAAGCAGCCCCAGGCCTCCCTCTGTGCTGCTGAGAGGAACGGGGCTCCTTAAGCGCTCCCCAGTCTCCGGCGTGTGACTTAATTAAGCTTCAATTTCTGGAGTGTATAAATAATGAAATCCGGCGTTTATGTGTAGTGCTATTTACTTTGTAGCCGATTAATGCAAAACACCCTGAATTATTAAAGCGAGTAATTGGCGCTTCCCAGACCCTGTTCTCGGTGTGTCCCCGCCACTGACAAGCTAAATCGGCTCAGGTGGGCCGGGCAGCTGGATGGAAAGTCACATTTCTTTAAAACTCAGCCCCAAACCGTCCTGCTGGCCACCTTTTCCTGGGAGGTGCAGACCCATGGAAGGGAACTGGAAGAAGACGAAGACAAAGGCGAAGATGTGTGCTTGCTCAGGGTTAGAGCGCACTGCCACATGGACTCTTGCAAGATGAGGCCAGCGGGAATTTCAAGGTGGAGTTCTGCAAAGGAGGCCAGAGCAGCAGCTGATGTGACGCAGGGGAGGGGAGCCTGGTGACGGGCAGCCACAGCCCGCTCCAGGGCTGGCAGCAGGCGTCACCCGTGCAGTCCCCGTACACCCGGCCTTTAGAAGGCATGAATCAACTCACAGAAAGTTTCCCCGCCAGAGCTGCGACCTGACCCCTCACTGGGAACCCAGACACGACACCGAGGACTTTGCTCGCAGTTAAATCACTTTTAATGACCCGTGGTTTGGAGTTAAATCAAGTATCATTAATCTTTTAAGGCAGACACAAAAGCTAACGTTTGCCTTGAAGTCACAGTGGAATGTGAATGTCAACGGCGTGCCAAAAACCTGCCATGGGGGCGCTTAATAAAAGTATTTGATAAATGCTTTTAATTATTAATAGAACATATTTAATTTGTTTCGCGATATCTGAACCGTGGCTGCGCTCCTAAACAAAGTCTAGGTGGAATTCACAGTAGGTGCTCATGTCTGAAGTTGCTGTGTGTCTGTGCGTGTGTTTGCTTTTAGATCGCGCGCGCGCGCACACACACACACACACACGGCTTATGATTAGTGTCACAGCAAGGATTCAAATCTAGGGCTCTGGACTTAAGAGTTTTTTCTTTTTGTTTTTTAAACAACACAACAGAAACATATCCTCCCTCAGTGCTGGAGGCTAAAGTCAAAGCATCAGGAGGGCCAGGCCTCTCCGAAAGCTCCAGCTCCGCAGGGAAATCCCTCCGCTCCCTCCCAGCTGTGACCGTGCCTGGGGCGCCCTGGCTGGCGGCTGGTCGCCCCACCTCCACCTACACAGAGCTTCCTCTGCATGTGTCCCTCTGCCCTGTGCTCTTCCCATAGGGCATCACAGTCAGGGGTGCCCCATATCTAGGGGGCTTTCACCCCGAGACCCCTAACTAACTGCGTCTGCTGAGCCCTTCCTAGATCCGATGGCGCCCTGCGGGTGTCCAGGCCAGGCGCCCTGCTGCGCGCCAGGCCGTACTGGTGTCATGGTGAGTGAGCTGGAGGCCTCTCGGGGGGAAGCTGCTCTCTGGGCTCCTGGTCTCCCTGCGTCCCCTTCTCCAGGGCCATTCCAAGGACACGCTCCACCAACCCTTCCCCATCAGCCGAGGTCCCCCTCATGGGGTTTGTTTATTCCCCCTCTGAAATTCTGTGATGGTGCCTGGAATTTCTGACGCTCGTTCCTGACATCGGGAGATTCTACGTCTCCATCTCCCTTCCTTTTACATTAGGAGGATATTGAGATTTTAAAATATGAACCAACAGGCTAGTTTGAAATGAATGGCTGTTGACAAGTGAGGGGGAAGAATCAGATGAGGGTCACACATGCTGCAAATGGGCGTTTCTATCTCATTCCCTAAAAATGGGCTTGAAGGAATGAAAACTTAGAGGGAAAGAGAAGAAAAATGGTCTCCCCAACTCATTTCCATCCTCTACCCAAAATGCTCTTCAACTTTTATGATTTATATACTTCTAGTTATTTTGTACATTATACAAGTAATATATTTTTATCACAGAAAAAAATTAAAATACAGATAAGCAAAGGGAGAGGCACCCATAATTCCAAATGTATAACCACTGTTAACATTTTGGTCTACTGTCTTCCAGAAATCCCACGTAAATGTGAGTGTGTGTATGTAATACATAAATATATATAAGGTTTTTTTAAAAAAAAAAAACTGAAATGGGATAATTTTTATAATGTTTATCCCCCTTACAAGTATGAATAACATTAAATTACAACAAAAATAGATTTTAGCAGATGTCTTTTCCAAAGGGATTCTTGGAGGTGATCAAATAGTTCAGATTCTCAGATCTGTGACTAAGTACAGCATGGTCATCAGCAATTCTGATCTTCCAAGCACATGGACTTGGTTTCAAATTCTAGGTTGATCATCAGTGTCCACCTGGGCAAGCGCTTTAGCTGTCTCCAGCCCTAAGTGTTCCCGTCTGCAAAGCGGGCACCTGATGCCCTGGCTGTCTGCTTGGTCTTAGCGTTTCTCACCAGCACCCACCTGCAGAGCTTTCTGACAAGAGCATCTCGGTTTTCTTTTGTGGCAGTTGCTCTTCTGTTCAGTCCATGAGGTTTGGAGGCATGGGATCATCTGTCCATCACCCCTGCTGTAGGCGTATGTCCAGATGTGGCCATCGGTGAGGGCACATGTGTGTGACGGGACACAGGCTGACAGAGGCAGCCTGGGACCTTGCAGGAGGAGATGCTCCCCTGGGGGTGACTCAGGGAGGAGGATGCAGGCCCAGACCTGTGGGAACTTTGTGGGGAAGACCTACCGAGAGCGGCGCCCACACAGGAGGAGGCAGAGCCACCAGATGGAGGCCGGCTGGTCAGAGATCACACTCCGGACGCCACTTTATCTCCTTCCATGCTCCCGTTTTATGGGCTAGCAGATCCCTTCTCGTGAGTAGTGGCCCAAGCTGATCACAAGAGAATCCATATTTGCAACTGAAAAGTCCCCATCTGTGGGTGGCAGTGCCCACCTGTCAGGTTGGAAGGGCGCAGTGACCACTTGGCACAGTGCCCCCGCATTTCCACCCACCGTTAGGTATTAATTCCATCACCATTAGGGTTGTTGATTGTCATTACTGCTGTCCTTTGGTGCACATCAAACTGAAATTTACCAGAAGCTTCCATTTTTCCTAAGTTTGTTCTAATCTGGCCTGAACCAGGCCAGAGGGGGTGTGGCACCTGCTATTTTAGGTGTCCATGCTCCAACTTGATGCAGACCAAAGTGTCTGTACACTTTACAATTCTCCAACTGAAACCCCAGTTTCCATTCACCCATTTTCCCCAGGGGGAAAAATCTGACACTCGAGAGCTGAGGCCTGTGACTCTGGGGCCAGTGGTCAGACAACAGTGGCCCTCACATTCTCACAGAGTGGGAATAAGAACAGGAAAACCAAGGCTGGAAGCCAGCCAGACACTCAGACCCTGGAGAGCACTGTGTGGACGGAGTCCCGCAGGTGGGGTCCCTGGAACCATGGCTCCCAGCCAGCCCTCCGCCCTCCTGCTTTTCTAAGATGGAAAGCACCACTTCTCTGCCCTTGAAGAGACTTCAAAGTTCCAGTTGGCCAGGCCCGAGGGTCTGCTACCAGCCCCAGTGAGAGCTGCCTGAATCTGCCCCTCGCCTGGCGCACACGCTCCCGCGCTGCGTTCTACCTGCATCATGTTCATCAGGAGCTCGCGAGAGCCCAGCTTTGGGGAGGACTGCTAGTCCACGTCACACTGGTCACGGGTCCAGGTGTTCAGCTCCTAACCAGCAAGGCAGTGACACAGTGACAGTGCTCAGGGCAGCCAGGCCTCTGTGCCACTCTCCCAAGCCGGCCCTGCTGCCTTGGGTATCTTTTTATTTTTCCTCTTTGGACCTCAACTTTGCAACTCAAAAAAGGGTGGTGTTTTGGATCAGTGTTCTCTGGGGGCTTTCACGTAGGTGAAGCATGGATTCTAAATCGTATAGTGTGAATTTCTCCTAGTAGATCAGTCTTTCATGTTGCTGAAAGAGATGGTCACCTTTAAATACATCAAAGTCACTCTCTTCTAGCATAAAATCAAGGATTCCCAATGAGGTATCAAGACAAGAAACTTCTTTTTCCAAATCAAATGCTGGAGAGCACTGAGGAAGAACACAGGATGAACTCTGACCTTCCAAGCCATTCTCACGTTTGGTGGTTGTTGTTGCTGCTAGTTCTTAAGTTGTGATGAAATGTACATACCATAGAATTTTGTTCCTTACAGTGCATTATAATGTAATGTCAGTTTTCTTGCAAGGACTCTCACTGGTGAGTGTGTCTGGTAAAAAGCCACCAAGGCCACTCTTCACTGAATTTTACAGGGGTACTAAGAGCAGATGGTGTGTATCAAAGTTAGTCAGGATTCCTTGGGGCCGTCTGGCAGAATTCAGGTCACACCAGATTAGAAACAGGGGAAGTCACTAGATCCTGGAATTTAGGAAAGGTCGAGAAAGGCAGGAGCCGCCTTTGGGCCCCATGTCAGCCCCACCTGCCCTGGTGGTCAGAGTGACCCTGTGTGACTCCTCACGCCCCCTGGTCTTGGTGTCTGTGACCTCTCATGCTGACCAGCTTTCTCCCCAGGGCAGAAACACAGTTGCCACCCCTGGACTTCCCATCCTGTCACTTGGGTCATTAGAAACAGTTGGCTCTCAGGCTGCTCCTTGAGGTCTCTGACCCTGATCTTTTGGAAGAGCTCTGGACAGGCGCTAATGTGGCCCACTAGGAGAGTCTAGTGCACCAATGGCCCAGGGCGTGGTGGTGCTCATTTCCTGAATAGCCCTGCAACCATTTCCTTTCGTCTCTATCAACAGCCCCAAGATTTTCATTAAAGGAACCATCTGGTTCAGCAAGATGACTTTGAATACCAATAACAGAAACCTCAACTCCAGCACACGAAACAAGAGGATCCAAGACAGGGCAGAGCTCAGGATTTGCTGATTCTGGGGCTCTGTGGCATCTCCAAGAACCCACTCTTTCTTTCTCTACCGCCCAAAGTAAAGCCTCATCCTAGAACAGGTTCTCTCAGCATCAGGGTCCCGGCTGGGGCTGTTTTCTAGACTATATCTAGCAGATGGACAGAGAGTCTCTTGCCCAATAATATGTAAGTCCTTCTGCCTGGCGTACAGGCCAGCCTGGGTCATGTGACACCAATGGACCAATAACATTGTGGGCAAATGACTGGATTGGTGGGCTGAGTCGCTCAAAGGTGGACCTGGACACTCAAAGGTGAAAGTACTAGGTGGTCATCCTGGGCTTAGCCCATCCCTCGAGGACATAATCCATGACAACCCGGGGAAGGTGGGAGAGCCGGAGTCAGGAGCCAATGACAATGTCTGCCAGGCTCCCCAGGTGGTCTCAGGGGTCTGGATCATCCCTAACTTGAGGGGCGGCCTGCTTAGTTTAAGTCAATTAACTGATCTGAGCCCAGCCCTCTCCTCCTTTAAGTTATAGGCCTTTGAACCAACCAAAGACAGGTTACAGGAGAAAATTCTGCTGGGCTTCTCAAGAAATCTATGCAAACCCCACCCCTCAAGGAGGGGAACAGAACTATCCACTTCCAAGGTGTGGACCAGGCACGGTGACCTCTTCCACCAAGGGTGGAAAGGAGAAGGAGGACAGACACTGCCTCAGGCAGGGGACCAAGGCGTACTCAGCAGTCATACCCTTGACACGATGTGAAAAACAGGCACTTCACCTCCAGTTTCCCTCCTAAGGGTCCAGAACCCAGGGTTATCCTGGGGAAAGACATCAGATAAATTCCGATAGTGAGGTGTCCTCTGGAGTAACTGAATTGTGCTCTGCCAAGGCCACTGGCCATGTGGCACCTGCCATCATTCCAGTGACTGGAGAGGCCGAGGCAGAAGGATGGCAAGGTTAGGCCAGCCTCAGCGACTTAGCCAGACTGTCTCTTAAAAAGAAGGGCTGGGGATGTAGCTCAGGGGTAGAACCCCCTCCCCCGCCCCCTTCAATCCCGTACTGAGAAGTAGACTGGGGGCGGGGGGGACCAAGATCCTTAATATATACATTACAAAACAGAAACAAGCCAGAACAAAAATATCAAGGTCAGGAGAAGCAGATAAATCTGAGAAACTGTCATTGCCAAGAGGACGCTGAGACAGTGACAGCTGCGGGTACTGCGGTCTCCTGAACAGGACCTGCAACAGGACGGACACTGGGTAAAACTGGGACATGGAATAAACATGGGTAAAATGTATCAACAGAATTCACTAGTTGCAACAAGTGTATCATGCAGGAACAAGACAAATAATGGAGGAAACTGGGTTGCAGGGATATGGAAATTGCATTTTACCAACTCTTCCGTAAATGTAAAGCTATTCAGATGAATCTGTTCAAAAGAAAAACAAAATCCCTCTTTTAATGTTGTAACTGAAGACCCTCACTGCTCTTCTGAGATTGTTTTGAATTTTAAATGATGTGAAACTTAATAAGTCTTAGCATAGGCTGGGGCACGGCGGGTGCTCATGGGTTCATTAGTTCACTCAACAAGTATTTACTGAGAACCTTCTCTGAGGTCAAGTCTTCCCAGGTGCCAGTGATGCGGTGATTAATGAGGCATGAGGTGCACACGAAGCGGGAGGAGAAAAAAAATCCAACATCCAGATAACACAGACCGTGATAAACAAACAAAGCCCTGGCCAGGGTAGGGGAGTTGAGCATGTCGGGAAGGGCGGCTGGGAGGGCGCCCCTGCGGTGGAACGCCTGTGCCTGGACCTGAGAGGGGTGTGGGAGCCGAGCCTGCCAGGACGAGGGGGCCTGATGGAGGGAGGGCGTGGGGAGTGGAGGGTGGAGGCTGAGATCTCAGTGGGGCTGAGATCAGGCCCGGCTCCAAGGAGCACTGAAAACCAGAATCATGATCTTAGCACGAAAGAAGTGGGTCATCGCAGGGCTTCAGCCAGGGAAGTGAGCTGCTCTGGCCCCACCCAGGCAAGACATCTCTGCAGCTGTATGGAAATGGACCACGGTGGGGCACGAGAACAGAACCATGCAAGCCAGAGTAGATGACAACCAAGGCCAAGGAGGAAATGACACTGGCTAGGCGCTCAGCAGCAGCGTTGGAAAGGACAGAAGTGCCCCGACCGGGCATGTATTTTGAGAAAGACTTCCTGATTGGGTGGGCGTGGGGGCGGGTGGACCAATCAACAAAGGTGATCACAAAAATGACTCGCAGCCCTACGACATCACAGATGGCACCCCAGACCAAGGGCCCTCAGCTGTCTTCTGAGGCTGTCAGTTAATTATGAGACATCCACTTAGCATTCTGCTCTGTACCATCACCCCTGTTGGCTGAGACCTTTTCTCAGGCTTGAACCCTCTGAGAAGATTTAGCTCAGAGACCAAAGGGCACTGCAGGAAACCGTGCCTCTTGGTGAGCGGGGATGCAAACTTCCTCCCATGGGCCAGCTGGGGTGGCTGCCAACTGTTACTAACGTGCTTCTGGGTTGTCTCCCCTCACCCCAAACCCTGGAAGGGCAGGAACTCCATTCATCCTTGCACAGGGATGCCGGGCAGAGGGTATGTGCTCTGCTGAGCCACCTTGGAACACAGACAGAGGGATAACACAGGGCCTGGAGGTGGCAGGGGCCTCCCTGGGAATCTGTCCTTTAAGTGAAAGCAGCAGTGTCCAGGCCAGTGCAGAAGAAAAAGAATAAAGTCAGGAGAGGGTTGGCGTTGAGCAATCAGGGAGAGCTCCAGGAGGGGCCAATAAACAAGAAACTGATTTTGCAAGAGCCAGCACAAGGGGCCAGGCAACAGCAGCGTTTGGGATGTTGCTGCTCAACTCGATGATCTCATCACAGGACCAGCAAATGTCAGAGCTGGAGGGAATCTGAGAAAACTTTTGGATGCATTTGCTCATTTTACAGATGAAGGAAATAAGGTTCGATGGCCTGGGACCAGAACCCAAGGTGCTGGACTCCATATGCCATATTCTGTTTTTTTTTTTTTTTTTTTTTACAGGGGGTTTAACTCAGGGGCACTTAACCACTGAGCCACATCCCCAGCCCTTTCTCCATATTCTATATAGAGACACAGTCTCACTGAGTTGCTTAGGGCCTCACTAAATTGCTGAGGCTGGCTTTGAACTTGAAATCCTCCTGCAGCAGCCTCCTGAGCTGCTGGGATTACAGGCATGTGCCACCACACCAGCTCATATTCTTTTTTATACTGTGCTGATTACCAGTTAATTCATGCTTCTTTTTCCATATATAGGCTCAGAGAGGAGTTTTCAGAAGTCAGGTGCAAAGATAGTCTTCTAAAGTCTAAAATCTACTCCTAAAATTCTCATTTTAGAATTCAGTTCCATCAAAAAGAAAAAAAAAAATCTCTTGATAAACATTTCCTCTTCTCATTCCGAAATGAATTCTCACACTGAAAATGAGGCAGCCTATGATGGTTCCCTTTTTGCCATGGCTGCCAGGAAGCTTACAGCTAAATTTAACACTTAATCCTCCTAATTATATAGTGGCCTCAGGTTTTTACAAAAAGTATTTATTCACCCTCCTTTTTATGATTTTTTTCTTTTGAAAAACATTTTCAATGGTCTCATTGTATGTATGTGTTTCACTATATATTGTCTGGAATCCTTTTTGGAAGGCATTGGAAGGCAGCCGGACATAAATCACCAATCAACTGAAACAGAAGGTTGGTTCCATTTCTCGTGGGCACCAGGATTGCTACTTGCAGTGTGTGTCCATTTTCAGATGCCACCCTTGACCTCAGACCCCACCTCCTGCTTTTGTGTTTATAGAGGAGGAGGCCACTGCAGGATGGATGCCTACAAATGAATAGTTAGAAAATTGCAGGGTCGGCTTGCTAACTAGGCAAGCCCTTGGAAACTTCAAAATGAAAACAAGATGTGGAAGGAGAGAGCTGTTTCCTGCGCTGACGTGGCGGCACTTCAGTGCAGCGAGGGGCCCGGGGAGGCCAGGCTGCCCAGGCTACGCGTGGTCGGCAGGTGGTGGGCTGGGTCACTCCCAGCTCCAGGCCTTCTGCTAGCGGCAGCCACAAGTCTGACCTCCCCAGGCCAGAGGAATGAGATCACACTGCCTGCCTCTCTGCTGGCTTCTGGCCACAGAAGGAGATTAAAGCCCTCGTTTTCTGAAACCAGGAGGCTCTCTCTTCCCTCCCTAAATGAAATTCCTCCTAAACCACAAAAATTTAACCCAGGCAAAATTAGGAAAGCAATAAAGGACTCCATACAGATGTCTGTCCTCCTGCTCCCCTTCTGCTTCAGAATCTTCTGTGATGATTTCTGTCGAGATAGCAAAAAAACAAAAACAAAAAGAACAATAAATAAGTCCCAGAAAATGTCAGCTGTTTATGCCTTTGAGCCTGAGACTTCCTGTGGCTTTTTGTTTTTTAATCTTTTCCAAGTTCGTAAATTCCATTCTTTATTCCTGTGGTGTTGGGGCTGATTTCCACGATCATCTAAGAGATACGTTCGCAAGAAAAATGGCTTCAAGGGTGCCATTGCTCATGGAAGTGCTCTATCCCCGAAGCATCCATTTGGATTCCGTTCATGATCGCCTCCTAGTCAGAGGCAATTTGTTCAGAGCGAGACAAGAAGATGTTGCCCAGTGTTCCCAACACCTTGAAGAATGAGACCGTTCAAAAAGCGATGGTGTTTCTTTAGAAAAATCTCAATAAAACCATGAATTGCAGGCAAGACTGTTGGATGAAATCAGCACTGCAGGCGAGAGCTCACCCTGAGCCCAGACTGCCTGATCCTCACCCTACCTATCTCCTGTTCCCCAGGAGCCCTGGGCAAGGTGCTACTCCTTCCCTACCTTTTAAATGGGGCTAAAAGTAATGTTGACATCATAGAGCAGGCTCAACTTTGGGGTGTACACTTGC
Source organism: Glaucomys volans (assembly GCA_020662805.1). Taxonomy (NCBI): domain Eukaryota; kingdom Metazoa; phylum Chordata; class Mammalia; order Rodentia; family Sciuridae; genus Glaucomys; species Glaucomys volans. Next base: position 370,163 of record JAJEJO010001750.1, read on the forward strand.
CGAAAGCACAGATCATTGGCTCCACTCCCATTGTTTCTGACTCTGTAAGGGCTGGGCTGGGGTCTGAGAATTTGCATTTTAACATGTTTTCAGATGATGCTGATGCATTTGGTCCCTAAAATTTGAGAGGATTTGGGAGTGTGGAGGTAGACCTCTTGCCTAATACTGGTGGGGCCCTGGGTTCGATCCCCAGCACCCTCCCCGCAAAGGTTCGAGATCCACTATCAATGCGCTACAGCACAGATTACATGGTTTCACATCTTTTTGATACTGCACATATCTGTGTTAAGTGGTGTCAGTTCTTAGTGTTTTACAAGGTGTCTCTCAAACTCAGACATCCTAGTAAACTTGCAGTAAAACCCAAATACAATCTATTGTAAGAAGCCTCAGTATACAGGAGAGAAAATCCTATCAAGTTCCTAAAAGATATATTCTTATTTAAAGAACTCAGGCATTTGGAACTTGAAAGCATAGATGCTTTAAGTGACTCCATAGACGGAGGGCTTCTTCCTCCTGGAACTTGTCAGCGCCCATCTGTACACTTATTATGAGGCAGAAGCGAAACAAAAGCTGACACAGCTACTTTTTGAGGTTTCGTGTCTTCTGAGTTACAGTAAAAGTGCCCAACAGACTTAGTCACTATGGTCAAAAAGAATTCCTCAACTCTTTTCAAGTAATTAAGGAGCCGGGCAAATGCGGACGTTGGAAAGCAGTTAGCAACAACCTCTCTGAAGAGCAGAGGAAACAGCCGGCTAGGGCAGGGGATTGTTAAAAAGCTCCCCACAACAAAGGGAAGGAACTCGAAGCCCCGACCTGCGGGCAGGCGGGCCCTAAGGCCAAAGACAGAAAGATTGGAGGAGAAGCCCGGCCTGCTGCACTTTGTGCCGGGAAAGAGCACTTCAATCAAGTGGAAGGTTAAGACGCTTTCCCTGCGGGACCCTTTGGCCATTCTGGAGCCCGAGAGAGGAGGGACAGGCCACCCAGCCTGTCTTCCGTGCCCCGCACGTCTCCTCCGGGAGTCAGCTCACTCGGTGAACTTCGGGGGATGCCTCCCCGGTTCTGAGCACGGGGTGCTCGAGGTTGAAGGAAAGGCAGTCATGCGCTGGTGAACACCTAACTTCTCCGACACAATCAGATCTAAGTTTTCGGTATAAATGCTGCAGTGAGACATGAGAATGAGATAAGGCATACTTGTCTCGAGATGACTTCTGAAAAATTAAACGGCGCATGTTTGCAAGAATGAAAAAAAAAAAAAAAAAACCGCTTCGCCCAGACAGTTTAAAAATGCAACACACACATCACTTTCCCTAACACTTCTTCAGAAAGGTAGGTCCTTGCCAGCCCTGGGCTCCTGGAAGGCTCCGCCAAGGTGCTGCTTCGCTTGCAGCGGGGAAAGGACTAGAACTGGGCAGCGCGCGGGGAAACTTGGAGTCTGGTCCTCTAGACCAGAGCCTCCCTTAGACTTGGCGCGGGTGGAGGCAGCGAGACACAGGTCCCCAG
>JAJEJO010001750.1:372062-420607 GCA_020662805.1 Glaucomys volans
GGGGGCCGGCGCCTCGGAGCACGCGGGCGGGCCCCCGGGAGGGCGCGGGACCCCTGCGGGCGCGCAGGAAGCGGCGCAGGGTGGCGCTGCGGGGCGGACGCGGGGCGCCCGGGCGGCGCGGGGGGCTCGGCGCGGCCGGCGCGCAGGGACAGCAGCGCCAGCAGCAGCGCGGCCAGCGCGAGCAGGAGCAGCGCCGCCGCCTTGCTGCGGAGCTTCATGGTGCGGCGCGGCCCCTCTGCGCATCGCTGCGTGCCGGGCGGCTGCGGCAGCGGCGGCGGGACGAGCGCTGCTCCGCAGCGGCCGTCTCCTCTGCCCGCCCGCCGGGGACTGGGGTAGAGGAAGGCGGCGGGTGGCCCGCGGCGGCGGCGGAGGAGGAGGGCAGGGAGGGAGGAGGCGCGAGCGGCTCGGGAGGAGCGGCCCTCGCCTACCGTACTGTGTGGAGTAGCCGCCCGCCAGCCGCCCACCGCCAGCCGCTGAGCGCTGGAACTTCAGGTAGCGCAGGCTGCAGATCACCCCATACACCCACCCGGATTACCTGCTCATCCACGTGCTCACCGCTGACTCCCGCCCGGTCCCGTCCACTCCTCCACGATTGGCTCTGCCATGATGATTCGCTCATTCATCCATCTCTCCCATGCGTTTCCCACCCAGACTGCGCTTCTGTAGGTACACACACATCTGCTCAGGCCTCTAGGGACGCCTCTGTCCTGTGTGTCCAGAGCAGGATCCTGCACCTGGTGGTGCCCAACAAAGACGTTGGGCAAAGATGACAGAATGAACCTCAATGTCTAGGTTTCAGATCGGACCCCGTCGTGCCTGGCTTGGTGATCCTGAGCAATCTGCAAAACTTCCTTAAGTCTTATTTCCTTGCATGCAAAATGGGAATGAAAACGCTGCTCACCACAGAGGCGTTTTGTGGGTACCGAATAAACAACACATTCAAATAGCACAGAGCCTGGTTCATGATTAGTACAAGAAAACAGTTTATCTTGCAGACACAAATGCAAGATTTATTTTCTTTCGTAGCTTTGAGATACACAACTCCACGGCTCAGTGTGTCGGGTAGAGTGGTGCTCATGGTTCCTCTCCTTCACTGGCTCTCCCAAGGCCTCCCTCGAGGTCCTGGCCAGGCCTGTGGTCTCCTCTGAAGGCTCAGTGGGGAACCACTGGCTTCCAGCCACAGTTCCTATGGCTGCTGGAAGACCCAGGTTCTCTCAGGCCATTGGAATGAGGGCCTCAGTCCTTTGGTGGCTGTTGGCCAGAGGCCACCTTCCATTTCTTGCCAGGGGACCTCCCTTGCAGGGCAAGCACTCAAGAAGAGCCAGAGAGACAGGACCAGAGAGACAGAAGTCATGGTCTTCCACAGCTTCGTCTCAGAAGTGGCAGACCATGGCTTTGCCGTGTTCTACTTTTTGGATCCAGCCCACGCTGAGAGAGGGAATGACACAGGCCTTGAGGACCAGATGTGGACATTACTGGAAGCCATTTCAGAAGACTATTTCTTCACCTCCAGTATCCAGCAAAGATCCAAGTTGTCACATCTGCCCCTAAAGCAGCTGGAACCTGCACAGAAACCTCCACAAAAACTGATAGAAAGGTAGGAAAACCTAAACTCTAATTGACAGATCGATGGTGACCCAGTGTGGGCATTTCTGAGAATTAAAAAGTTCAGGGGCCTTAGTCTTAAAGGGCTCCACACCTTTTTTTTTTTTTTTTGGTACTGGGGATTGAACCCAGGGACACTCCACCACTGAGCCACATCCCCAGCCCTATTTTGTATTTTATTTAGAGACAGGGTCTCACTGAGTTGCTTAGGGCCTGGCTAAGTTGCTGAAGCTGGCTTTGAACTCGTGATCCTCCTGCCTCAGCCTCCCAGGTGCTGGGATTACAGGCGTGCGCCACCGTGCCCAGCTAAGGGGCTTCACACTTTTGTGAGGTTGTCTCCAGGAGTCTACCAGACGCTCACAGTGTTGGAGGAAAACCCCCTCCTGGCAGGAGAACAGCAACCATCTGGCAACATCTCAGGCCTTCTTAACAAGGCCCCTTCCCAAGAAACTTTTGTTAGCTTGTTTTAAAAAATCAGAATTTATTGGGGTTTATCGTAGCCCAACCAACCTGGGGAAGGAAAATGTCCAACTCCAGCCCTTTCTAGGCCTCTTGTGGGCACGACCACTGAAACACCAAGAGCTAATCACGGAACTGTAGAAAGCTCCCTTTCCCCACAGCTCACCCTGCAGGCCTGTTCACTGCAGTTCCTCTGCCTGCTAAGGGCGTGCTTGGTATTTAAGGACAAGTTACAAGGCACACTAAAAGCAGAAAACACAGTTTGAAAAGACTGCCTGCACTAGCACCAGACTGATATGCTACTGACATTGGGAATTTAAAACAGCGGTGGTTACCATGCTGAGGGCGCTAATGACAAAGCAAGCAAGGCTGCATGAATGTGAGCTGGGCACGTGGTGCACGCCTGTAATCCCAGCACTTGGGAGGCTGAGTCAGGAGGATCGCGAGTTCAAAGCCAGCCTCAGCAACTTAGCGAGGCCCTAAGCAGCTCAGTGAGACCCTGTCTCTAAATAAAATACAAAATAGGGTTGGGGATGTGGCTCAGTGGTGGAGTGCCCCTGGGTTCAATCCCCAGTACCAAAAAAACAAAACAAAACAAAACAAAACAAATACAAAAGGTAAGCCAAGAGACGGAAGTTAGCAGAGAGCTTTAAAAGAGATGGGGAAGTCAAATGCTGTCTCTTATATGCTCCTTAGCAGACTGAACGTCACTGAGGAAAGACTGTGAGCTGGAGGATATGCCAACAGAAGTTTCCAAAACAGAAAGTCGAAGAGAGAAAAGATTGAGAATCAGTGGAGCCCAAGAAGAGTGGGACAGCTAAAAGGTCAACGTGTGCAGGACGGCAATATCAGACAAGAGAAGAGAAATGAATACAAGCGATAGTTGAGGCAATGATGACTAAGAATTTTCCCCAAATTAATGTCAGACACTAAGCCACAGATCCAGGGAGCACAGAGGACATTAAGCAGGGCAAATGTGAGAATGAAAACAGCAAAAGCCACTTCCTGTGAAGTGCAGGAAGTCAAAGGAAGAGTCCTGCAGGAAGACGGGGGGAAAGGACACCTTGACTCCAGAAGAGCAAAGACAGGAATCGCATCTCAGAATGGGTGCAGGTGAGAAGAGCATTCGGGGAACATTGAGAATTGTGGAGCTGCCTGAAGCCAAACAGCACGCTGCACCTTGTTTCTCTGTCACTTTGACGGGTGAGTCAGCTGGGTGAGCGTGACTAAGGGAGCTCATGGGACGGTCTGCCACAGCACCCAGACAGCCCACCCTGCACTCCACCTCAGCCCCATCAGAGGTTTCAAAAGAAGCCACAGAAGATCAGACCCCCCTCCACTGGACTCCTTGCAGATCCTCCCCCCAGGACCCCCTTGGAACAGGCCTTGGCTCCACCTTTGGCTGTGTGCCCAAATTATAATTTCTGTTCTCAAGTCGATGTTCCCGTTGCTTATATCACAGCCTGATTCTTTTTCAGTTGGTAATGTGATAAGAGAGAGAGAAAAAAAAAACCCTAGAATTCCGTATCCTACTAACTGATCCTTTAAAAGTAGAGGAATAAAGACTTTCTTAGATACATAAAAATTACTGCTAGATTTGCTTCACCAGAAATATTAAAAGAAATTCTTCAGGGAGAAGGAAACTGATATAATTCAGAACCTTGGGTGTGCTTAAAGAAAGGAAACAGGGCTGGGGATGTAGCTCAGTGGGTAGAGGGCCTGCCTTGCAAGCATAAGGCCCTGGGTTCAATCCCCACACCGCAAAAAAAAAAAAAAAAAAGGAAGCACCTCAGAGAATGAACACTTGAAGGTCAAATACTTTTGTTTTTCTTATTCTTGATCTGACGGAACCAGTTCCAAAGAATGATGGCCACAATGTACTTCATGATCGAAGCTCATGTACCAGTAAAACAACAGCAATGGTATGAGGGAAAAGAGGGAGGTGTTTGGACTATTTTGCTATCAAAAGATGCTTGCACATGAGTGGGATCCTGGATTTGGTCCCCAAAACACACACACACACACACACACACCCCACCTACCTGTGAAGTGGTACTGTGTTATTTGAAAGAGTACTTACATAGTTGTAAATGTATATGGTCAACTCTAGGCAGTATAATTGACATGATAAGAAAGGAGAGAAAATAAAATCATTTAAAATGTTTAACCTCAAAGGATAAGAAAACAGCAGAAAATAAAAATATAAACAAAGAAGAAGGGAAACAAGTTGAGAACAGTAACAAATGGAGTGGATATTAATCCAACTATATCAATAATCACTTTACACATCAATGGTCTAAATATACCAATTAAAAGACAGAGATTGCATCCATCCTGGACCTAACAACAAGAACCAAGTATACTTTTTCTATAAGAAATCCATGTTAAGTAGAAGGATTTATGTAGGTTTAAAGTAAGAAAGAAAAAAAGGTCAAGAGATGGATAAAGATAAGTCACGCTATTACTAATAAAAAGAAAGAGTAGTTATGTTAATTTCAAGCATCAGATTTCAGAGGAAGAAAATTCAGAGACAATGAGAGGCATTAAATGATGATAAAGAGGTCTGAGGAATGAGAGGACATAGCAGCAATCTGCAATGTGTGTGTGTCTAACAAGACAACATGAAGACGGCCGATGCAAAAACTGATAGAAATGCAAGGTAAAATAGATAAGTTATTATTATATTTGGAGATTTTAATACTACCCTATAAGAAATGGGCGGGTCCAACAGGTACAATATATGTAAGGACATAGACGCAACGGCATGTAAACCCACTGGATGTAATTGACACGTATAAACTGCTCCCTCCAACCACGACAAAGTAGCAAACATTTTCAAGCTCACATGGAACATTCACCAAGACACACCACAACCTTTTACACATTTAAAAGAATAGAAATCATACAGTGTATGCTCTGAGACCACAATGGAATTGATCTAGAAATCAGGAACAGAGAGCTGAACCCTCCTACACTGTCTTCACAAACTGTTTTCTGTTGCTATACCCGAATACCATGGACTGGATAACTTATAAAGAAAAGGAGTTTATTTGGCTTATGATTCTGGAAGCTAGAAGTCCAAGGGCATGGCAACAGAGTTTGGCCCTTGAGGCTTTTGACTCTGATCCAGAACACTTTGGGGCTTCATTATGGCAGAAAAGGGCTTCTACCTCATGGCAGAAAAGCTGAACAATGAACAGGTGCAGGTGGAAGAGACAAGCACAGGAGGCAGACTTGTCTCCTAACTACCTGCTCTTGCAGTGACTAACCCGCTCCCGTGGTAACAGCAGTGACGCATTCGTGAGGGCTCTCGACCTAAACAGTAGACCTCACCCCAACACCTCTGCATTGGAAAGCAAGCTTCCACAACATGAATTTGGGGGACACATTTGAATTGCAGTACCTGCAAAGTACTTAGATAATAAACAACATGCTTCTAAATAATACATGGGTCCAAGAAGTATCCAGAGAAATCTTAAAATCCTTCAAATTAAATGAAAATGAAAATACAAATTACAAAAGTTGTGGGATGCAGCAAAAGCAGAGCATAGAGGCAAGTTTACAGCACTGAATGCATGTATTGGAAAAGAAGAGAGACTTAACATCAGTCATTAAAGCTTCCACCTTAGGAAACTGAAAAAGAAGAACAAATTAAGTATAAATAAGCTGAAGAAAGGCAATACTAAAAATTAGCACAGAAATGAATGAAGTTGGGGCTGGAGCTGAAGCTCAGTGGCAGAGCGCTTGCCTACTGTGCGTGAAGCACTGGATTCAATCCTTGGTGCCACGTACAAATAAATAAATAAAATAAAGGCCTTCGGTCCATCTACAACTACAAAAAAAAAAAAAAAAGAAAGAAATTAATGAAGTTGAAAACAGAAAATCAATAGACAACATCAACAGATATAAAAGTTGGCTCTTGGGGAAGATCAATAAAATCAATAAACCTCTCCCCAGGTTAAGGAACAGAGAAAAAAGTAAAAGGAAAGAAGGCAAAATCACTGCTATCAGAAAGGAAGTGGGAGAAATCAGCACAGACCCATGGTCATTCAAAGAATCATAAAGGAATACTAGGGACTCTGTGACCACAAAGTTGATGACCTAAGTGAAATGGACTAAGTTTTAAAAAGACACAACCTGTCAAAACTCACACAAGAAGAAACAGACAATCTGAATAGGTCTATACCTATTAAAGATATTGAGTCAATAATTAACAATCTTCCAAACAGCAAACATATAGCCCAGATGGGTTCACTGGTGAACTCCACTTACCATTTAAGGAAGAATTTATATGAATTCTCTACAGTCTCTCCTAGAAGATAGAATCAGAAGAAATACTTTCTAACTCATTCTATCATGCAAGAATTACTCTAATATCAAAACCAAAAACAGTACAAGAAAAGAAATCTAGATCAATATGTCTCATGAACATGGATGCAAAAATCCTCAACAAAACATTAGGAGATTAAACCCAAGAATGTATAAGAAAAATCATAAATCACGACCAACTGCAATTTAGTTTAGGTATGCAAGGATGGTTCAACATTTAAAAAATCAATTAATGTAATTCATCACATCAGCAGACTAAAAAGAAAACTCACACAATCATATCAATTGATGTGGAAAGAGCGTTTGCTAAAATCCAGCATCCATTCATAATAACTCTCAGCAAAGTGGGAATGGACGGAACTTCTTCAATTTGTCAAAGAATATCTACAATTAACCTTCAGCTACCTAACATCATACTTAATGGTTAGAAACTAGAAGTTTTCTTACTAAGATCAGGAACAAGGTAGGGAGGTCTTCTCAATATTTTAGACTTGAGGTTTTAGCTAATGCAATAAAGAAAGGAAAAGGAAGTAAGGGGTACACAATTTGGGAAGGAAGAAATAAAACAGTCTTTGATGGCAGATAACATGATTATCTATGCAGAAAATCCAAAAGAAAATGCACATATGTATGTGTATGTGCATGTGTGTGCACACACAATCCTGGAGTTAATAAAATTTTTTAATAAGGTTGTAAGGTAAAAAATCAATATATAAAAATCAGTCACTTTCCTATTCCCAGAAATAAGTGGAACCTGAGATTAAAAATACAATTTATATGAACACCTCAAAAACAAAATACTTAGGTATAAACCTAACAAAACATGTACACAGGCTATGTAAGGAAAATTCCAATATTCTAACAAAAAAGATACCAAAGAAAAACTACATAAATGGAGATATATTCCATGTTCATGGATAGGATGATTCAATATTGTCAAGATGCCAATCCTTCCCAAGTGGATCTATAGGTTTACATCATCACAATGAAAATCCTAGTTAGCTATTTTTCAAAATCAACCAACTGATCTAAAGTTTATGTGGAGAAGCAAAAGATCCAGAATAGTCAACTCAATGCTGAAGCAGAAAACTGAAGTTGTAGTGCCAATACTACCTAAATTCAAGAGTTACTATAAAGTGATATAATCAGGACAGTGTGATACTGGTGAAAGAACAGACAAGTTAACCAATAGAATAGAATTCAGCACCTAGAAATAAACCCACATAAATCCCACCACCTTGCAAAGGCAAAACAACGGAACAAAGAAGTCTACAACAAATGGTGCCAGAGTAAGTGGACTTCCACATTTTTCAAAAATGAATATAGTCACAGACCTTCCACCCATCACAAAGATTAACTTAAAATGGATCATAGATCTAGATGTAAAATACAAAGCTTAACATCTAGAGGAAAAGAGCAGAGAAAATCTAGGCGACCTTGGGTATGGTGATTTTTTAGACACAACACCAAGACATGATCCATGAAAGACATTAATTGATGAAATGGACTTCATAAAATGAGAGAGAGAGAGAGAGAGAGAGAGAGAGAGAGAGAGAGAGAGAGACACCACAGACCAGTAGAAAACTTTTCAACAGACACTTCTAATGCAAAGAAGTCTTACAACTCGATAATGAAAAATGAATCTTGATTGAAAAACAAAGATCTGAAGAGACATCTCACCAAGGAAAATACACAGATGGAGAATAAGCATCTGAAAAGATGCTGAACATCATACATTATCAGAGAATTTCACATCATGCCACGCTCCTGCTAGAATGGCTTCCATCCACACCATTAACACCACCAAACGCTGGGGAGGCCATGAAACAACAGGAAACGGCGGGCAGCTACTTTGGAAAAAGGCGTGACAATCGTTAGAAAGGCACGTGCAGGTTTGCTACAGAATCCAACCACTGGCTTCCCAAGTATTTACCCAAAGGAGCTGAAAACTTATGCTCATACAAGAATCCACAAATGGAGACTTTTGCTATGTAGGAACCTTAAATGCGTATTGCTAAGTGAACAAAAGGCAGTCCCAAAATGTGACATTCTGAAAGATTCCAGGCACATGACAGGAGGAAGAGGAAGAGCTTGACAGCCAGGGGTTATCGAGGCTGGAGGAGGTGGAGGTGGACAGCAGAGCACAGGGGTTTCAGGCAGTGAAACCACGCTGTGTGATGGTGCCGGACACCCACATCTGTGCACACCTATGGGATGTGTGATACCAAGAGTGCACACTAACGCACACCACAGACTTCGGGTGTCCACTCAGTGATTTCAACAAGGGTGCCCCCTGTGGGTGTGGGTAGTGGGGAATGTGTGGGGGCAGAGAGGGTAAGGGAACTCTGTGTTTTCCTCTCAGTTTTGCTGTGAACCTAGAACTGTTCTGAAAAATAAATTCCTTTTAAAAATGAAGTGGATAGCGGATTTTCACTCAGGTACTCTGGCTCCAGTGCTGTGCTCCTTGGGGTGCACATGTATGTTTGCCTAAGCAGGAAGAAAGCTGTAGACTGAACTGTGCAAGGTCATAGCCAATGAACCCCTCAGGGGATGGGAGAAGAGGTCTGGGGCTATGTCCATGTGCAGATGTTCCCAGCTGCACCAAAGGGAATACCTGACTAACCAACCACGCCTGAAACTAGGGCGTCTGTAACTTGAATGTGTGCACTGATTATCTGGGAGGTCTTAGTGATCATGGCCTGAAATTTTGTGTTTCTAATGTGCTCTAAGATGCCGCTGCTGCCGCTGCTACTGGTCCAACGCTTTGAGTAGAAAGGAATGAAGTCATTTTAAACTCACCCAGGGGAAACCCACAGCAGAAGGACAGGGCTGGAGGAAGGTGGCTTCATGCCACGCCTGCTGTGGACATCTTTGAATTTGTCCTTTGGGAAGAACATGAATGGGTTTCTGTTGGGTGTTTACCTAGGAGGGAAATTTCTGGATTAAAAGCAGGCAAAGGCTCAACTCTAGTGGCGGCTGCTCAGCGGCTTATTGGGGCGAGCGCATGGATTTACACAGTGCCACCAGTGCATGGGCTCTGTCACTGCCGTCCTTTCCAACACCTGGAGCTATTGCTCCTTTCCTTTTTCAAAAGGTATGAAGGGTTTAATTTGCATTTCTTCCATGCATAATGAGTTGAGGCATCTTCTCAGGTATTTATTTGCCAGTCATCTGATTTGATAATGCATTTGCTCTCAAGTCTTTTGTCCATTTTTCTTTTGAGTGATTTGTCTTTTCTTGATTTGTGGGATTATTCTGAATATATATAAAAAGCCACCAGTCAATCAAAAGTTCATTTAGAAGTCTCTGGTCTTGGGCTGTATGCAGGTGGAGGTGCGGGGCGGACGTCATCTCATTCCAGGTGGTGAACACGGTTGTTGATGTAGCATGCCTGCCCCAAGCCCATGTGGCAGAGGCTTGGTCTACAGCGGTGTCACAGGGAGATGGAACCTTTGGGAGGCAGACCTTACAGGAGGTGCCACTGAAGGGACAGTGGGCCCTTTCCCCTCTCCTTTGCTTCAGTCATGGGTGAGCAGTTAGCTCCACCGTGCACCCCGGCCCGTGCCATCTGCTATGTGCACCAGAAACACAAAGCAAGGGGTCTGTCCAGTCCGACTGGAAACTCCAAACTGGGAGCCAAACCCTTTTCTTTTTGTAAGTTAAGTCTCCCGATAGTTCATGCTGGCGACGGAGAGCCAACCCACAGAGCTCTGCTGTCTCTACGCCAGCACTGCCCTGTCCTTCCTCCCATGTCATCTGAGATCGGCGTGCTGTTGTGTTCATCTGCCTCTCTCCTGAGTGTGAGTGAGTCTTACTTGCTTATCCTTCACAATGTGTTTAAATATACAGGAGGGCAAATCTCATCATTTCAGAGGCTTCTCAGGCTGTTTTTATTTATTTTTCCACATGAATTCAGAATTAGTTTGTCTCAATCCAAAATTTGAAAGGTTTTGATTGGCACTGAGGCTAATTTACAAATTAACTTATGAAGAGTTAACATTCTCATGATGTTGAGTGTTCTCTCCAACAGGACTACACGTCCCTTGTTGGTTCAGCTCTCATTTGGTGTCCTTCAACGGTGCATAAACTCCTTTTGATATGCATGAATGAGCTGGTGGGAAATGAGGAAAATCGTGGAGGCCAAGAAACTACAAGAAAGCTGGAAACCAGAGAGGTTACTCAGCCTCAGAAATGTTTGAAGCCAAACATTTCTCTGGACAGGAAATGCCCTAGGTTCCAGGCAAGGTATGAGGTTAGAGTTAGGAAGCTTAATTAAGAGAGAGTCCCCCACAGATGGGACTTTGGCTCAGAACACAGAAACAACCCACCTCACCAAAGGTGGGAGAGAGATCGCCTGTGTCAACTGGGTTCATCAGCGGCAGGAAAAGGAAGTCAAAGGATTTGGGTATTCCTAATGACCCTTGCATGGGTTTGCTGTCTGTGGGGGCAAAAAAATCCAAGAAGGAAGTTTAGGTTAAAAAATTCAACTGTAAATGGATTGAAGAGGGATCGGTGGAGTGGAGGGGGAGAGCAGGGGAAGTCTGGGGACTGAATTGGATCAAGTTTCGCTCCAGGCTTTTGCGATAATGTCCAGGTGTGTCCTGGTGTTGTGCATAACCAAGAAGAATAAAATACATAAATTAAAAAGTGGTCCCAAGTTGGTAGTGCCTCTAATTCCCTAGAGAAAAAAATCAATTTTCATTGGCAGAACACATTTTAATTCTGTGTGTAATGGATTGAATAGTGTCCACTAAAAATTCATGTCTACTCGGAACCTCAAAAGCAACCTCATCTGAAAATAGGATCTTTGCAGATGTAATTAATTAGGGGGTTCAGGATGAAATCACTCTGGTTGTAGTGGGTCCTAGATCCACAGACTGGTGTCTTTAGCAACTTCAGAAGAAGACACAGAGAGGCACATGTGAAAGAAGGCCACGTTGATGGTGGACACTGAGAAGGGATCCTGCTGACCCAGAAGCTGGAGAGCAAGGCAGGAGTCTCCCCTTGGTCCTCCAGAGGAAGCACGGCCCTGCTGGCCCATGACTTCACACTGCTGGCTTCCTGAGCTGTGGGAGAACAGGTTCTGTCGTTTAAGCCACCTGTGTGGCCATTCATGTGGCCGACCCAGCAAACTAATACACTCGGTTCAAGGAATCTACACAGCTGAGAGTGCAGGACATTTGACTTTATATTCCCAAGCCACACAACACGTGAAAAACAATCCAGGTTAGGCAAAAATCAGAGAACAACCTTCAAACAGTACAGGCCCTGGATGGCCAAGGGGGAATACAAAGTAAGTACTCTCGATAGTTCTGAGGACGTGAGAGAGGCTATGGAAACTATTGTGGAAAATAAGAGACTATCAGCAGGACCTGGGAAGGTTAAAAAAAGAAAAGAAAGTACAACATCTAAAAAGCCAAATATGTAGTGATTAAAACTAGAAACTCAACTTGTGGGTTAAATAGTACTGAAAGTTAGATCTAAGAAAATTACTCAAATGTAGCACTAAGAAAAAAGAAGGGTAGCCGGGCACGGTGGCCCATGCCTGTAATCCCAGCATTTGGGAGGCTGAGGCAGGAGGATGGTGAGTTCAAAGCCAGCCTCAGCAACTTAGTGAGGCCCTAAGCAACTCAGTGAGACCCTGTCTCTAAATAAAATACAAAATAGGGCTGGGGATGTGGCTCAGTGGTGGAGTGCCCCTGGGTTCAATCCCCAGCACCTAGAAAATAAAAAAAGAAGGGTAAAAAATTAAAGGTTGGGAGTGTAGCTAAGTGGTAGAGAGCGTGCCCAGCACATGTGTGTGGCTTTAAGTTGATCCCTAGCACCGCAAAATCAAAAAGAGTTTTTTGGAATCCTCAGCATGCAGGGAAGATGGACTCCCACAGCCGCACCAGCTGTCACTCAGGGTGGACGGCAGGCCGGTAACAGCACTCACTGTGGGGAACGGGTCTTAGAATCCCTCTGGACTGAGGCACACCACAGAAAGGGCCAGGTTTTCCCCGAAGGGCTATTGCTGGAAAATGGAAGTTGAAGAGGGTGCTGGAGAGACTCAGGAGGAAGCGAGGAGCCTGCCTGAGAAAGAATGTGTTGTCTTAGACAAGGACCTACATTGCCATTACCAGAACCCTGAAGAAGTTACCAAGCCACTGGAGAGATGGGCAAGGAGGTCCAAGGAGGGAGGAGAGTAAAGACGTCAGAAATGGTTAGCGGGATTCCAGGCAGGAGTCAGGAGGCAAAGAACGTAGCTGGCCTCCTGCAGCTAGGACAAGCAAGGTCAGTTGCCCTGGAGCCCCGGAGGCAAAGCATTTGGAAGCACTGGCTTTGGTTTGCTGAAACTAACTTCAGACTGCTGGCCTCCAGAGTTGTCCGAGAGCATATCTGTGTTGCTTTGAGCCATCAGCCTGTGGCAGCTTGTTACAGCAGCCATAGGAGACTCATACAGAGGGTAAAATACAGATCCGAAGATACACAGTCCAAAGTTGTCTGCTCGTTGATTCTGTGAATGAATAAAAATACACCTCAACAAGAAGCAAACTGAATGCAAGGCGTGCCATGCAAGAAGTGGATGTGAGTGAAGAATTAGGTAGAGCACATAGACAGATCTAGAAGCAGCAAGAAGGAGTTATCTTGGAGGAGGCCTGTAATCAAGGTGTGATTAACATCCATAAACCAAAACAAGGGGGTTGGGGGAGTAGTTCAGGGAAAATTAAAAGGTTAGGATCCTCATTTTGTTCAGAAGGATAGAAATACTGGTTATATTTTTCAAAACAAAATCTAAAATTAGAGGTCTTTTAACAAAATACAAAGCTAAAGTTAAATGGAATTTTTAAGAATTTTAGAGTTATAGGTGAAATATAATATTAATTTTAACATTTCCTTAAACATTTTATGTGCTTGAGAAATTTCACAATAAATATTAAGGAATGGAAGATACATTTATCAGAGTAATTAAAATGAAAAATATCTGGTAATATTTAGCATTTGGTGAAACAATCAACTCTTACATATCACCAGAGGGGGTGTAAATTGGTCCAATTCCTTTGTAAAACTCTATGGCACAATCTCTTAAAATTAAATAAGTATATATTCCATGACCAGAAATTTCACTCTTAGGTATAATATGTATATATTTAATAGAAATCACAGCCATGTGCATCAAAAGATGTAAAAGAAAGCTCATAGAATCTTTACTTATAAGAGTTAAGACCTGGATATTCAAGTGCCCAACAACAGTTGGACAGATACAGGTAATACATCTATATGCTGAAATACAACACGTAGAGGAGATTAAATAAACTACTACTACATGAGACTCATTAATCTGATATTGAGGGAAAGAAGCCTTATTTAATGTGAATAAAGTTTAAAAAAAAACAGGCCCAACTAATTGCTGGTGTTAGAAGCTGGGATGTTGGTTTCCTCTGGGGAGGTGGAGAGGCAATGACAGGAAAGGGGCTGGGGACCTCTGGAGGCAGTCACGTGCTGCTTCCTCAGGGGTGCTGGGTGTGGGCACGTTCATTTCATGATCACTATTTTCCCATTTTAATCTTTTCTCCTACTTCTGTTTTTCAAAAAATTTCCCGACTTACTAGAATCCATTCATTATATACTTGATATGCTTTCATACATACAACAAAGGTTATCGCTTTACATTTTTCAAGATGGTTACTGAGTCAACCAGCCCAGGGCATTTCAAAAGAGGCACCAGGCTTAATCCCCAAGGCGGGTGACAGATCTTCCGGTTATTTGGGTGACACTGAGACAAGAGAATGCTTGAATCGCCCCCTGTGAGAGCCCAGCGTGGCCGTCTCCTGGTGTCCTGGGCTCTGCAGAGCAGCCCTGGCAAGGTGATGCAGATGGCTGAGGTCTTTGGAGGCGGGAAGCCCCAGACGGCCTATCATGGCCCTGATGTGGGTCAGCGCATGGCCACGTTTCTGTGCCCGGGGGAGGTGCAGAGCTGCGGAGCCAGGGCATCCTGGGAGACCTGCTCCTAATGCTCAGGGAGGTGCAGGAGTACAGACGAAGGCCACCTGCCCATGCTGAACTACTCAGGCATTCTACGTCAGACTGACCACCGCTGAATCACGCACGCTCCAGAGCCCTCCGTGACCAGCGTGCTGTTCGAGGACCGAAGGCCAGGACAGGAGTTAAGGTCTGCCTTTGTACCTGGAGGGTGTGCAGAGCCAGTCTCCAGGCTTTGGCTCATCCTCTTTCCTGCCCGCCCTGCCCACATGTCCACCCTTCACCAAGGCCATGTCAGCTGCTGCCCCTTGGCAGCAGGCTTGAAGGGTGGGCACCAGAGGCACTTTGCCTTCAGGAGGGCCTCTTCCAAAGGGCCTGCGCCAACTGAGGCAACGGACTCATGACATTCAGGAGTCTGTCTGGAGAGTGTTCTAGAAGAGGCGAGGCTTGGGCCCTGTCTGAAGAGGGCCAGAGCAGGGGTTCTGGAAGGCATGGGGTCCAGTAGGGGCCCTTCTAGCTAGGTATAAGGGTAGCAAATCTCCTGGGGCAGGTCAGGGGATGTCCCAGTGGAAACTGGAACAGACTGAAGAGCTACATAGAACTGCGGACGCTCAGTGGCACCCAGGATGGAGAGCGGAGTGAGCCTGAGGACCTCACAGGACTGGACGTTCCTGCGTGTGTCTAGAAAAGGCCATCTGCAATCCAACCCCGGGACACTGCTGAGTGGCTCAGGGGCAGAGCTCTTGTCTAACAGGCTCAAGGCCCTGGTTTTGATCCCCAATATGCAAAACAAAATAAACACAACAGAAATTCAGAATGGCATAAAAGGTTGAATGTAAATAAAAATCATAAAGGAAGTAAAATAAAATAGAAGTAACCAGCTTCATGGTTTTTCCTTGGAGATAGCTTTTGTGAGCATAGCAAAAGTCATTGTTGTTTATAATGACAAATTAGATATAACTGAATTTCTAATAGTTGGGATTAGATCAACAAATTATGATATATCGACTCAATACAATGTTCCTGGCATAGGCAGATTTTCATGACGACATTAATTTTAAAGTCAACTATCAGAAAGTATGTGGTTTGGTCTCATAAAAAGCACAGATGCTGAGTGTAGATGCTCACATTGTGGTTACATCTGATTGGGAAATTTACGTTCTTCTTGGAGATTTTCTGTATTTTCTTATCTTAATAAGCAACCTCCTCAGAAAAACCAAAATTTCTGTGACCTCTTACTTAGCAATCCTCACTGCTTTTAAAACTTTATGGAAGCAGCCTTATTCATAAGAGCCAAAGAGGGAAAATGAGCCAAATGTGCCTTCAGTGGTAAATGGAGAAACAAAACACAGTAATCCACACAATGGAGGACTGTTCGTCCAGGAAAAAAAGGGAGTGGGAATGAACTACTAACGGAACCCAAAGCACTGGGCTGCGTGGGAGAGCCAGACACCAAGGGCCACGCATCGTATGAGAATGCAGGAAAGGCGAATCCAGAGACAGAAAGTAAAGGAGCAGCCCGCAGCTTGGGTGGGAGCAGAGGTCTGATGGGGTGATGGAAACGGTCTGGGTTATGTTGATGGTTGTGCAACTCACTTCTAAAAATCACTTGAGTAGTTCACTCAAAACAGCGAATATTATGAAATGCAAATGAAACCTCAGAAAAGCTGCTGTAAAAAACTTCCTGGAGCATTTGGTGAGTTTGGAAGCCAGAGGGTTTCAAGCCTGTGCTTTGAGGGGAGGGTGAGGAAGACAAGAGACTTCACATCTGCAGAATCCGAGAACTTGGCCTTCAACATGCTGGGGCCCGCAGATACGAGGATGGTGAGCCAGAGGACTTCCGAGGCCAGGCGAGACAGCCTCTGGGGCTGTAGGCACGGCCCAGAGACCCTGCCTCCCTGACCGCTGTGGCTCTCGGCGGGAGGAGGCCCCTGCTACCTTGCCAAGTCATTTCATTCTCCAGCTTTCGGTTTCCACATCTGTTAGAGAAAACAATGGTGCCGCTGGATGGTTTTTATGGTCCTGTTCCATTGTAAAATTGCTTTCCTTGGCGTTTGCCACCCTCGGCAATTTGGGCCAGACGTCTTTTCCTTCCAGTCCTGTGCTTAGGTCCCTGTACCCTTCGCATCAGATCAAGTGACCCGGGTCTGCTCCAGTCATCTGCACTTTTTCTCCCCAGAGCCTCCGGTCTGAGCTCCAGACTTCCTTATCAGAAATGAGGTCTTTCTAATTGTTCCAACCCTGCAGCATTTCCCTATCTCTGGATCTCTCTGACATTAACTGGCACATTCTTTGGTGTGTTTTTTTAAAACTGCAATTTCATTTCTCAGTTGTTCATTATAAACCTCCTAATTTTAAACAATCACCACTTTGTTTTGTTCACAACTGTGTAAATTAGGAAAGAGGGCAGGCACAGCGGGGATGGCTTGCCTCTCATCTGACACAACTGGGACCACTGGGTGGCTCAGAAGCCTGGCGCCCATCTCTTTCAGCTGGACTCTCCTGTTTTCTACTTGGCATTTGCTGGGGCTTCAATGTCCCAGATGTCCTCTCTGCTCATGGGAATGGTGGCTGGGATGGGCTGGCTCAGACGGGTTAGGGTGGCCATAGCCTTTCTGTTTGTCGAGGTTGGCTCCCCACCGCCTGGCGGTCTTGGAGGGCTGGATGTCCTCAGAGCCCATGTTCCAAGAGTCTGGGATGGCAGCAAGACCTCTCACCACCTGGGCTTCAGAGGTCACATGGCGTTGCTTCTGCTGCATCCTCCTGGTCACACAGGGCCAACCCAGGTGCACCGTGGGGGTACCACAGCCAGGTGTGATCATTGGCAATGCTAGCTCATGGCGAGACAGTCATGGATGCAATTGGCTCTACGGCGTCCATTCAGGCACTGTCCACTGGCTGGAAACTTCCTGAAGCCAGGAAGGTTTAAGGTTCAATTGTCTTGTTTCTTCATGTCTCACCCAGAGAGAAAATATACCTAATTGGCTATGAATCGTGATTGAAAAAAAATTACAATTAAAATGCTGTTAAATGCTGAAAGAACTTTAAAAAACAAGTGTAAATAAACCAAACCCACGTGGCCAAAACAATCATAAAATTGATGAAACAAAGAAAATGTCAATGCAGGGAGTGAAGGGTAAGGAAAGGAAGGGCGGATGTGATTTGCAGAGAATATGCAAACTCAGAGTGCAGACTGGAAGAGCCAGAGTGCGTTGTGATTGTGCACAATCGACAACAACACAATTGCTACCTGCATCTTGAAAGGCTGTGTCCTTATTTAGGGAAAGTGACCAAGGTGAACTCTTCTGGGGAAACAATACACAACAGCTGGTCACACTGGTGTAACTTGACAGAGAAGCGCCTGCAGTGAGTTTGTGATGCATGTGACCAGCAGAGACGGTTCTGAATCGCAGGAGGGCCGAGGTTTCCCTCCACAGGGCTCGGAGTGCCGTTGCTGCTGTTTTCCCCACAGATCGGTCTCTTTGGGGTGGCCGCAGCAATCACAGGCATTCAGGAAGATGGCGAGCCCTGGCAATGTTTTTTTCTTTTCTTTTTGGTGCTGGGGTTTGAACCCAGGGGCACTCCACCACTGAGCCACATCCCCAGCCCTATTTTGCATTTTATTTAGAGACAGGGTCTCACTGAGTTGCTTAGGGCCTCGCTAAGTTGCTGAGGCTGGCTTTGAACGCGTGATCCTCCTGCCTCAGCCTCCCAGGTGCTGGGATTATAGGTGTGGGCCACTGGGCCCGGTGGCAATGAGTTTTTAAGATACAAGCCAACTCAAGGCTTTAAGATTGCTCTGTGATGAAATTCCAGGAAATTCAAGAAGGAGAACACAGGGTTGATTTTGGGAAGTTTAGTATGGAGAGTCAGCATTCTAGTCTATTTGGAAGGACTCTAGTGTACAGGGCAGATTTATTTTGTTAGTTTTGCGGATCTGGGCATTGAACCCAGGTCCTCATGCATAAGCACGTGCTTCACCACTGAGCTACACCCACCCCCAGATGTTGTTTAGATAGGACACCTGAAAACAGATCCTAAGCAGAGCGGAGAGCAGATGGTATTGGAGAAGTTATTTGAGACACAACTGTGTGGTGAAGGCAGGACGGGACAACAAAACTGAAACCAAAGCCTCAGTCCAGTCTGTGGGGGGCTCTGCAGCTCCGATGGCTCCCCACCCCCAGTATTTAGCAGTGTGAGTTGCCACTGAGATAAGGAATCAGGCCTTTATACTACATTAGCCCACTGGAGGTGGTAACATTGGACAAGGTGTCCTCTGCCTCCGCAGGCTACACCCTGTGCAGAACGCAGCCGCGAGCCAGCAGCAACCTCTCTTCCAGCATCCAGAGCCTTCTACTAGTTGACCAAACATCCACAGATGCCTCTTTTATGGAGCTATACAGTAAAACACATGGACCTCAAATCCATGCTCTCAGGAAGTTTCGCGGGGGGATATACCCACATCACCCCATCTACAGCAAGACAGAGATCCATCTCTTGGCACCCAGCAGCTGGCTCCTGCCACAGAATCAACTTCCTCTTTGAGGTGGGCTTCAGTTCCCTGTATCAGCCTCCCAGCTGGGGACCTGGGGTGGTGGTGGAGTAATCACTTCCTAGTGACTCCTATCAATCTGGAGTACTTGTTCTCAACTGTGGTCCATTTGTCCCCTAGAGAATTGAGGTACTGTGCTTGTCACGTCAGGGGGACTGGGGCTGGGACAGAGAGTAGAGGGCAGGGATCCTGCTAACCATCCTGCCAATGCACAGGATGGCCTCCAATGACAGACTGACCTGCCCACATACTGAGGTGGAGAAACCTTGGGCTTGGGCAATTGGCTGGACAAGGGATCAGGAGCAAGCCATTAGCACCCTTCATTGCTAGAGACGGATGGTTCCGGGCTCTATAAAGAGCATCTGGACAGGGAATCAAAACGGTGTCTTCCGCAGAGGTCCTTCAGAAAACAACAAAGGAAGCTCACGATGCTGCCTGGTTATGTTCCTAGGAGATCTTGCCTACTGGGATTGGTCTCCAATCTTTTTTTTTTTTTTGGTACTGGGGATTGAACCCAGGGACACTCCACCACTGAGCCACATCCCCAGCCCTATTTTGTATTTTATTTAGAGACAGGGTCTCACTGAGTTGCCTAGGGCCTCGCTAAGTTGCTGAGGCTGGCTTTGAACTCGAGATCCTCCTGCCTCAGCCTCCCAAGTGCTGGGATTACAGGTGTGCGCCACCGCGCCCGGCTGGACTCGAATCTTGAGATGTGTGTTGTTCAGCCCTTAGCCCCAAGGTGCAGAAATACTGTCAAAAGAAGCAGCTGGCTCTGCTGCAGCCATTCTGCATATTCTTCAGGGCTTTAGTGGGCTTGGGTGAAACTAGAATTGGACTAAGTCCTACCTGAAATACCTATTGCTAACACTGTACCCCTTCGGTTCTACGACCGTAACTTGAATGGGCTGAAGACTTGGGGCAAAGAACAAGAACAGTCACACTTAAATAAAAAGTTTTTGAAAATCACTGGTGATATTACCAGTGTCAGGCCATGGTCTGCATCGTCTAAAATCCTTTTGGGACCCTCCCATAATCCTCTTGTACGGTCCTGTTTATCTGCCTGGTATCCATGAATCCATCTGAGCCTTCTTAGAAGCAGTGCATAGCTTAGAATTATGAAACTCAGGAGATGTAATCCCACTGTATTTACTATTGTTATATATAACAGGATATGTTTTTTTCAAATTTGGAAATGCATAATCTAGTTTGTATTCAAACTTCAGTATATTTATTCTAGTTTTGGGATCTGTTTATGATTCTAGTATTAATTTCATTTTTCCTTCTCTCAAAATGAATCATCACCTGGCCTGGTTCTGTTTTTCAAGTTACAATACGGATACTGGTAGATAAGAAGGGTACAATTATGGATAAATATGTTCTTAATTAAAAACAAATGTATTTGAAAGGAAATATTGTAATCCTATGTTAAGTGAAAAAAAGTCAAATAGAGGATGAGACCATTTTGTTCAAAAATCTTCCTATACTTCTTTGAGTAGAGCAAGAGCCTGAAAAGTTGTCTGTCTAAATAGTGACAGTGCTTAGCTGCCACCTGTGGGCTCCACATGAGTCACCTCCTCCTAGAAGTGCCTTATTTTTCAGAAACTCCTCTCCAGATAAAAACAGTTCTTGGAGGTCACATTGTTCTAATCGCCAGGATAGACGCCACCTTCTGGAAACCAGGGGTATTTCAACATTGAAGGACTTCAAACAACAGAACTTGGTAATGAAGCTGAAATTAAAATTGTTTGTAAAATTCATTTTTATTTAACATTTAAGTTTAAACCTTATGGACCTCAATCAGCACACCAGGCAAGGAAACAGTTTAATGTAATCAGAGGTGACTTGTCCTCAATAAGCTGGCTACAGAAAACTTTTTTTTCTTTTTTTTTTTGTGGCG
The DNA here is from genome assembly GCA_020662805.1 of Glaucomys volans. NCBI lineage: Eukaryota > Metazoa > Chordata > Mammalia > Rodentia > Sciuridae > Glaucomys > Glaucomys volans. The sequence continues at coordinate 392,867 of JAJEJO010001750.1, forward strand.
CTGGGGATTGAACCCAGGGCCTTGTGCTTGCGAGGCAAGCACTCTACCAACTGAGCTACATCCCCAGCCCCAGAAAACTATTTTTGAAGTAATGAATGTCTACCCAGAAGTAGGGCTTAAGAATATGGAAACATAAAAATTAATGCTTTGGTTCAAAAATGACAAGATATTTCATTCCTGCTTTCTATTTCTAAATCAGAGTTAATATGAAATGTTCATAATGCCTTTATTCTTAAGTAATAAGAGTCCAAAAAAGGAACTCAATTTTGATCTATGAATCAATAGTTATGTCTCAAAAAGTACCAAAGTAAAAAAATGGCAGAATTACATTTATAATGTGATAATGCATCCACATAAAGAGTGCCTAAGCACAGAGTCACAGAAGTACAAAGACATGTCTTCAGAGAAATAGGAGGGTCTGCAAGGGAGGCTAGGAGAATCATCTCTGGGGAAGGGGAGGGGACAGAAAAAGAGGGAGAAGCAAAGCGGCATGCAAAGGGAATCCTGTCTTTTTCAAATGAATCTATAATGTGTGTAATTCACCACTAGTTAGAAATGCAAAATAGTTAGAACTGTTGCTTTCAAAAGCAAAACCAAAAAACCCCCAATCTCCCCCAAACCACAAGCTCTACCACATGGTTATAACTGTGTTCTGTGACAAGGCAGGTGTAAGGTGTATTTCTTATAAATAACGGCAGCACGACCACTGTCTGTTCTCCTCCCAGGACAGCAGTGTCACTGCGTGTGTGTGAGTGTGCACAGCGAGTGCACTGCCGAGCACATAACAAAATGCCCAGGAAGTACACAGCTCCAGTGTGTAAACTGCTTTTAGTTAGAGTTTCTTCAGAGGTAGCACACATAGCTTGTTCCAGTTAATCCTCTGGCATTAATAATTTTAAAATATTAATGCTACGACCTACAGGAAGGAGGTCCCATGGTGGATGTAAAGATTTTTCCCAGAGAAGCTAATTTGGAATAATTTAGCCAAAGGCCTATCTCAAGAGACCTTTTGAGGGCCTTACTCATTCCAGGTTGGCATCCATTCATTCCGTATTGAGTGTCTATGATTGGCAAGTCTCACTGTGGTCTAAAGCAGGCAGATTGTGAAGCAGAGGGGTAAGAGGTAAGAGTAGAGGGAGTCAACTCCGCAGTAGTTCAGAGCCTGGACCTGGGAGTCACACTTACCTAGGTTTCAATTTCCATGGAACCACTTATGAGCTGTAGGATCCTGAGCCGGCCAAGGGAATATGTTATGCTTTCTTCACGGAGCTGTCCAGAGGGAAAATGAGATCACATAAAGGGTTTGCTACAGTGGTGGCACACAGTAAGTATTCAACTAATGTCCACTCCTGTGATTATTTTTTTCGGATCCCAATTAAGTTTCAAGACTTTCTTTACAAGCATAGAAAACCAGTTCTTGAAAAGGCTCTTGAAGTTATCTTAAGTTTACATCCCAGGAGATGATTTTCGACCTTTACCACTGATATTTGAAACCTGGGAAATATGCCATAACTGGATTATGCAACTTACTGGGGAACTAACAGGAAAAAAAATGAATGAGAGGGAAGGAAGTTCAGATTATAAGGCACATTTCGTAACCTCTCTGTGTCCAGTTTTCTTTGGAGTTCATAGCAAGGATAGATGTCACACTGGTCATTCTGCTAATGACAAAACCCTATTCAAATAAGGGATTATAAGAAGGGGAGAGAAAGCAGAGAGGGCAGGGAGGGAGAGTGTGAGGGGCTTGAAAGGCACAGGAAGTCTCAGCTTCTGCTGCACTAGCTCCAGCACACTGAGCGCTGACCACGAGGAGCAGCGACGCTGGAGCTCTGCACGCAGGAGTTCACAGCGAGACTAGCTTATTATTATTATTATTGTCATTGTTGTTATTATTACCAAGACTACTAGGTATCGAAGGTTGAACTCAGGCTCAACCACTGAGCCACAGCCCTGGCCCTTTTCGTTTTTGATTTTGAGACAGGGCCTCGCTAAGTTGCAGAGATGGCCTCGGACTTGCATCCTTCTGCCTCGGCCTCCACCACCGCGCCCGGCCGAGCCTCGTTTCGGAGCAGCACGTTCCCGAGGGCTCACACCTGGGAACGTGGGAGCAGCGGAGCCGACGCTGATGAAATCTAAGGGCCTCCAGAGACGCCTGGAGAACCCAGGGCGGAACCCCGCTCCGGTTCTCCCGAGCCTTCCCCGCTGTGGAGACCGCGCCGCCTCTCCTTTTAAAGGGGCGCGTTTCCATGGAGCCCGGCGTGGGGCGGGACTTCCTGCCTCGCGCGCGGAAACTTCCGCCTCGCGCCGGAAGCGGCGCGGCCCACGGCGCGCGGGACTTCTCGGAAAGTTGAGGCGCCCGGCGGCGGCGGCCCCGCGTGCGGCGCGGCCATGCTGACCCCCGCCTTCGAGCTGAGCCAGGACCCCGACTTCCTGACCGTGGCCATCCGCGTGCCCTACGCCCGGGCCTCGGAGTTCGACGTGTACTTCGAGGGCGCGGACTTCAAGTTCTACGCCAAGCCCTACTTCCTGAGGCGAGTGCGCGGCGGCGCCCAGGGCGCTCTCGCGGGCGGCGGGTCGGCGCGGGCCCCTGCTGCCCGCCGGCCCGGACCGCTCCGCCCGCCCCGCCGGCCTCCCCTGCACGCGACGTCCCGCCCCGCCCACCTGCTGCCCGGCTGGGCTGGTGCTCCGCCCTCCCGAGGCCCCGCCTGTGTTCCCGACTGCCTGGCGGCCGCTGCTGCGCTGCCCCGGGCGCCACGCGCTGCTCGGTGCTGCCCCTTGGCCAGGCTCGCTCTTCCCACTGTGCCACCCGCTGCTCTGTACTGCCCCTGGGCCAGGTCTTCTGCCTCCCGGGTCTCCCCGGTGTGCCGCTTGCAGCTCGGTGGTGCCCCTTGGTCAGGCGCTCGCTCTTGCCACTGTGCCGTTCTGCAGCTCGCCAGGTCTTCGAATGCCTCCCTGGTCCGCCCGGGCGCCACTCGCTGCTCAGTGGAGCCCCTTGGCCAGGCTCGCTTTTCCCACTGTGCCACCCGCTGCTTTGTGGTGCCCCTTGGCCAGGTCTTCTGCCTCCCGGGTCTCCCCGGTGTGCCGCTTGCAGCTCGGTGCTGCCCCTTAGCCAGGTCTTCTGCCTCCCTGGTCCGCCCGGGCGCCACTCGCTGCTCAGGTGGAGTCCCTTGGCCAGGTGCTGGCTGTTCCCACTGTGCCACTTGCTGCTCGGTGGTGCCCCCTAGCCAGGTTTTCTGCCTCCCGCTCCTCGGTGTGCCACTCGCTGCTCGGTGGTGCCCCTTGGCCAGGCTGGCTCTTCCCACTGTGCCACTTTCTGCTCCGTGGTGCCCCTTGGCCAGGTCTTCTGCCTCCCGCTCCCTGGTGTGCCGCTTGCAGCTCAGTGGTGCCCCTTGGTCAGGTGCTCGCTCTTCCCACTGTTTTGGTTGCTGCTCGGTGGTGCCCCCCAGCCAGGTCTTCTGCCTCCCCGTGTGCCCTTTGGCTGGTCGGACCCCTTGATTGTGGTTGTTCTCCCCGAGTCCCAGTGCCCTCACTGGGACTTGCCTGTTAAGATTGTTCTTGCAGAACCGTAGCAATGCATCAGCCGCTTGGACAGAGGTCCTTGCAGATTAGGCACTGCTGTTATAGCCCCACGCTACAGGGGACCCTCTGGATTATTCTTCCTAGGACGCTGCCAGTCCCTGTCCTCCCCTTTCTTACTGGGTAACAGCATCGTCCCCTTCTGTGCAACTGCAGCCCGTCTTTCTTGGCCAAGTACTCGTGTAATACCCACCGTCCCTCTGGTCAAGCCAGTTCTTCCCCAGTGCCTCAGACACTGCTTGGATTTCAGTTAGACCCTAACTTACCCTACCTGCTTGGATATACAGTGGTCCTCCCCTTGTTAGGGAGACCTAGTGGGGGCCTGAAACCACCCCTGTGTGTACTATGTTTTTTCCTGTACTTATATACCTAAGATAAAGTTTAATTTATAAGCACAGTAAGAAGTGGACAATAATAATAAAGTTGAGACATTATAACAATATACTGTAATAAAAACTATGTGAACGTGTTCTTTCTCAGACTATTATATGTACTGTACTATCCTATGTACTCTACTGTATTTTTGGGCCTGGGGTGGGTAAGTGAAACCACAGAAAGTGAAAGTGGGTAAGGAGGACCACTGTACTATTCCTTATTGAGGGCTCATGGTGCCAGGTATCTGTTGCTGGATAACCAGTCAAACTTAATGTTGTAAAAAAACAACGATTATTTTATTATCTGCCCTAGTATCTGTGGGCAAAGAATTTGGTAAGAGTTTGACTGGGCTGTTCTGGCTTTAAAGATTTGTTTATTTTTTGGTACTGGAGATTGAATTCAGGGACCCTTAGCCACTGAGCCACATCCCCATCCCTTTTTATTTTTTATTTTGAGACAGGGTCTTGCTGAGTTGCTTAGGGCCTTGCTAAGTTGCTGTAGCTGGCCTCAAACTTGTAATCCTCCTGCCTCAGCCTCCCAAATTCCTGGGATTATAGGTGTGCCCCACTGCACCCAACTTGGCTTTAAAGATTTTAATGCCATTGTGGTTAAATTATGGCTTGACTTGGAATATAGGTTAGTAGGGATGTAGTGACTGGAGGCTGATGAAGCGCCTTTCTTGATACAGTCTACTAGGACTACCCCCACCACCATGGTCATTTTACATGGGTCTTTTGTGTTTCCTCGGGAGATTTGAACCAAAAACCAGCATCTGAAGTTTTTAAGAACAATTCCAGCAAGCAAGGCAGACTCTTTATTACCTTTTATGACCATGTCACTTCAGAAAACTCAGAGAGTCATGTCACTTCTGCTTTATTGTATTGATCAAAACTGCCCCAGAAAGCTGCTGAATTTTAAGGTGGAAGGATGTTGACCCCCTGATGGGGAGTAGTGATGTGAAATGGCAATCTTTGAAAATGCAGCTTGCTACAGGGCATCAGAGGGGAGTAGAGGCTGCCATTCCCCTTGTGGAATTCAGGGTCTGGCTGGGAAGGCACACCGGCAAGCACCTATGAAGTAAGAGTTTAACTCTACCTGTGAAGGGTTGGAAGAAGGGGGTTGGCAGCAGCGCCTTATGTTTTCTGAAAGCTTGCCTACTGTGCCAGCCACTGAGCTCTGTGCTGTATTGCTTCATTCTCCTGGGGACCTTCAGATAGGTACTGCTGTGAGGTCTTAGGATTCTGGGACTTAACTGGCTTGTCTCACCAAGTTCCATAGCTGGTGAATGGCAGAGCTAACACTTGAATCAGGCTGGCCTCAGTAGAGTTTGTAATCATTATGGCTAATTCATAAACTGATTATTCTGGGCTTTGAAGGGATCTTGGTTGTGAAAATGCATTGTAACTGGAGGAAACCTTGGTGGCAACTAAGCTGTGAATCCTGGGCCGTTTGGCATCTGCCAGGTTGTGTTTTCTTTTGTTTTTAACTTGAAGCAGGAGAGGGAGGCATGGGAGGAAAAGAGGCTCCAGTTTCAAGTTTGGGATGGTAGGAAGTGTGTCTGATAGTTTACCTGATGAACTGTAGTTATGTAGTCAACATCAGGCAGCCCTAAAAACATTTCAAGTACAAGAGAGACAGTGAGCTTTCTGCTCTAGAAAAATTGTTTTGGGGCCTCAGTTGAAGACCTGATTGAATCAAGGTAAAGCTTGAAGCAGGGATACCAGTTCATTTCCTCTGGTATGAAAGGGGGAAATCTCCATCAGTAATAATGAGATTCGAGAGAAACACTTTTGTGCATTCACTATTTTTTTAAAGTAGTATTTTCCTTCATATACACAGCTGGTTTTGCTGTTTCTTTATTATTTGTCGTTTTTCTGGCTCCTCAACCCCAGAACTCAGTAAGCCTGCTCTCTTGGGCACCAGACATATAAATAAGTGTCTTACTCATTAAGAAGGGAATTGCTATTACTGTAGGGATAGCTCATACTGTGGCTTTTCTTTTTTCAGTATTTATTTTATTGGTGACTGGGGATATTCAGATAGGAAGATGAGTCATCTATAATTTTTACTTTTTTGGGGGGAAGGTATCTAAGTTATTTAGTTTGTAAATGTAAAAGAAATGCTGAGGAATTTACTTTTTAAATGGGCAATAGGGTTTGTTTATTTGTTTCTTTTTGTTTCTGGAGATTGAACCCAGGGACACTAAAGCCCCAGTCCTTTTTATTTTTTGTTTTGAGACAGGGTCTCCCTAAGTTGCTGGGAGTCTCACTGAGTTGCCAAGACTGGCCAACTTGCAATGCTTCTGCCTCAGCCTCTCCAGTTGCTGGGTTCCAGTCCTCCTGCCTCAGCCTCTTGAGTTGCTTTGGTTGATAGATTTTGGTGGATCGGTGAACCCTGTTACTGTGATCCCCTTATGTTGTGTTGTATGTAAGGACTTCACGAGAACTGCCTGTGTTAAATCTGCAGACTCACCCTTCCTGGAAGAGTTGTAGAAAATGGAAGTGAGCAGGGGTCCTACGATGCAGACAAAGGTATTGTCTTTGGAATGTTCGTGGTTATTTCCTTGGATTTCCTGTTAGCATGTAAGCACAATAGTCTTTCAAGTGACTGTGGGTACTCTTAGATGTCTTGCAGTTGCAATCTGCTCCCGTCACTCTTTACAATCTGCTGCCTTTATTCATGATTTTTTTGACAGTTAGAATTTGCTCAGTCCTTTAAAGTATTTCTTGTGTTTCTTCAAAGCAAAGTTGAATTAGTTAAATACTCTGACCCCATTTTCTCGAAGTACTTCTTTTACATTAAGTAGGTGTTTAAATGTGAGATGATTGATTATAAAAGGTGTGGATGATTCATAAGCTTTTGAATGGAATCTTTCTTGTACAATTTTCAAAGTTGAATTTTAATAACAGATAGATGAGCGAGAAACTATCCACGGGTGGCTTTTAAAGCCTAATTGAATTTTCTTCTCATGATTGATAAGTACCTCATTTTAGCTAACCATGAAACCATTTATTTTCCTTTTCTAAAAACCACTGGCTTTTCCTTTGTCACTGCATCTGTAGTGAGAGTATCTTGTGTTCACTTGATTAATTTATGCACTAAGGAATGAGAGAGGAGAGGAATGAATGCAGTATAAGAACAGCGACACTGTTGTCCTAGTAGTAAATCCACCTCCAATTACAGATGGGTTGCCTGTAGAAATAAAGCTACTAAATTGTAAAAGTTCAGACATTTAGTAAGGTTATACATGTGGAAATATTTGGGTTGAGTTACATTTGATGTATTGGGATGTAGTTGTGTGCATTGAAACAGGTAAGATGTTTGAAGTGTAGAGTAGTGAATAAAGAATAGTAGGGGGGCCTGGATGAGGTCGATAAACCCAGTCAGGGAAAGAAGGATGTGCATTGAATTGGAGTCTGCTGACAGTCAGACTCCGGGGGTGTAGTCTTGAGATATCAAAGGCCCTCTTGTGAGACACAGTTACTTTTTAAATTTTTTTTTTGTATTTTTGCAACTGCTATTCTCCTTGGATTAGACACCTGATTTTCCCCCAGCCCAGAAATAATATTTTATAAGAAACTGTTGGTTAAATCTAAGTTGTTACCTCCTTAGGCCATTGATGTTCAGAAGTTTTGATTTGGAATTTTAATAGTATCAGTAGGTTAAGGTGATACTGGATGGGACTATAGCAGCAGTCAGTCACTTGAGCAGTTTAACTTGGAGAAGCGATAGTTTCTGAAAAGCCCTATTGAGCCTTTTCCTGTTTTGATTTTTATTCACTAGATCTGTAATAAGGGCATACTTTTGGAGCCTAGTGAGTTAAAATTATGTTCACCAAGACATGTATTTCTTAAATATATTTGTGAAGTCTTTGAAAGTTTTAATCTAAGCATGAAACAAATTTATATTTAAGGAATTTTTACCATTCGATTACCCAAAGAAACTCCTGGGCAGCATTTTGAGGGATTGACCATGTTAACTGCTCTTCTGGCACCAAGAAAACCCAGGACGGCTAAACCACTTGTGGAAGAAATAGGTATGTTTTGCAGTTGGGAAGAAACAAAGATAATTAGAAATATCTAGATAGCTGTGTGTTGAGGGGAGAAGGGCTTCGTTTAGTGAATAGGAAACTGGAGAGAGTATCTCAGGTGACAAGGTAGTCATGTGAAAATAGCTCATTTTGGTGTTATGATTAAGAGGTGTAGGTAACCCCACTGAACCAGTAGATGCACCACATTTTTGGACCAACTAAAACATTGTCTTAGGCAAAATATTAGCCTTGTGCTGAGATCAGAAGTATACGGTGGAAGGAGTTACTCAGTGTGGACACCAGCAAGGTCAAGAACTGACTCCCACCTGTCGCTTCCTGGTTACTTTGCCCTCTCTCCTGTCCAAGGCCACCACTGCCCTCATTCTGCCTGAGTTTGAATGGCATGTGTAATTCTCATGGGCTGTGTTCTCTTTCGTCCAGTTTCTTTCACTCAACATTATTTTATAAGCCTGGTCCCTCCTGCAGCCGTGGTGCATCTGCTTTCATTGTTCTGTAGTGGTCCACATTAATTTATATATCCTGCTACTGCTAAGCATTTGGGCTGGTTCCAGTTGCTTGGCTGTCGTGAATAATGGTGCTGTGAATATTCTTGTACGTGTCTTTTAGTGCACGTATGTAGACATGTTTTTCTTACACTTTTTCTTCCTCTAGTTTTACCTAGAATTCCAATACTTCAAAAAATATTACTTTTTAATACACTTAGGTGCTCCTGAAGAAGTAGTAGAAGATGATGATGGAGAGTTTGATTGGGAAATTGAACAGACTCCCTATGAAGAGGTACCAGAGGGCACCTTGAATCCACAGTGCTGCTATGGGTTTGGGAACACACGGGCAGGAGTGGTTCATCGGTTACAGGTATGTTCCTTGCAGAAGAGCTTGGGAGGCAGGGTTTTCTCTGTGGGGTTCTCTGATTTCAGTTCTGCTTATGCTGGGCAGTTTGATAAAGATTGTGTATCTTGAGCCCTCAGCACAACTTCTTGCACATAGCTGTTCACTCCCTTCTGTTTCTGGCTGTTCTGCCCAGTCCCACTGCCCTTACAGATGTCCTCGTGCTGTCCTTCCCCCTTGATTCAGAGGGAACTTTCCAAAATACAGAAGACACCCTCGTGCTGCCTAGAAAGCTGTATGTTTTGTACTTCTGGAAAATGGAGATGTATTTCTGATGTGGAATGTCTTTTAGAAAAATGAGATGATTTCCTAGTGAGAGTGAGAGTGTGTTTTGATCAGTTGCTCAGTTCCTGGTGTAAAGTAGGTGCTCTTCTGTTTCTCCTGATGGGGCTTACATGGAAACTCTCATTCAAGTGCTGCTCAGGAAGTTTTATATTTGGGGTTTTCTAGCTAGGGATGCTCAGTCTGTAGTAAGATACGTTTGATTCTATCAAGGAAAGCTGATGGACTTAGGTTCTGGTTCCACTTGTACCTCTGTTTAGATTTGGGATGCTGTGCCAATTATTTGGCCACAAATGTTTCGTCTTTTCTTGGTAAAGTGGGGGTCAGTTTGCTACTCACTTTAAGGCTATTTTGAAAATTTAAGGAGATACTGCATATGAAAACTCTGAAAAGTGTAGAAAACTATGATGATACTTGCTCTTGGAATACAGAATGCTCTCAAGATTCCTGAAAGGAAACAGAATTGGGATTTGCATAGGAGTAATGGTGGTGAGATGTGTCCTGCTAAGAGCTGGATGTTTTTCTGGTGGCGTGGGTATCCCCTCTGCCTGCTGAGGTTCCCTGGTGAGCTCTGAGGTCATCCGAAGTGAGCCACTTTGTCAGCTGCAGGAGCTGCAGTGAAGGGGTCACTTGTTTGGCCAAGAGCTGTTTTGTGGTCATTCTCTTTGGGGCTTTCCAGTCCACAGCCATAAAGAAAGGATAGTAAGTGTGACACCGTCTCAGCACAGATTGTCCATCCGTGTTGAAACTGCCTCCCCAGGCCAGGGAACTTGGCGTTTGAATGATTGTGCTGTGAAGGCAGAGCCCCATCCGGGCTTTCTGACAGGTTCCAGGGATCACAGGAGGCCCCTAACTCACGCCCAGCAGAGTCCCTTTTAGTTCAGAAGTTCTCGTGTCTGTCAAAAATGTTCTCTAAAGTTACTAGACCGATTTTAAACAAGAGTTACTGTGAAATATTCTTCATATCTTTTTGAGAGTCTTAGCTCAGGTATGAAATGCCTGTCACCCACATAGAAAGGAAGCACCCTCAGGGTCATTGACGTTCTGTAACCCTTCCTCACTGCGTTTCCCGTCAGAAAGGGACCTTCAAATTTAATGCTTATTGTTCCTAATCATTTAGCGCAGTTGTCTAAAATCATCACACTCTCCTTCAGGTTCTGAGTAAGCACTGGCAAGCACTGCTTTTTTAAAAACAGTTTGTGTATTCCCCAGAGGAGGAAGAGAAAGCCAGGTGTGTGCATTTACTCTCGGAGTCTGGCTGTGTAAATGCTGTACTCTAGTGGCACAGGTTTGTCACCACATGTGTGCAACACTGGGACTCCAAAAGTTCTGACAACAGAAACATTTAAAATATTTAATTTGGTGGCAAAACCTTACCTGAAGTAATATAAGCTTTTAAATAATTTTTCCTAGTTTTATTGGTGCATTATGATGATACACAGTGGTGGTATTCATTGTTACGTATTTGTGCACTTTGAAATATGCAGGTGTGTGCATATTCCTCATTCCCACTGTAGAAATTAGAAATAGTAATCTGTTGGGATACCAGGGGGTGCATCAGACTTCCTGGAGGAGGTCAGATCGACTACGCCGTCTGTACCATGCACCTTTCTCCATGGTGACGGAGTCTGCATCCTGAAGCTGGCCTGCTCCCGAGGACCTGGGGAGCACTCACCGAGCACTCTGTGCACCTGCCAGCATCACTGTGTGGCCACGACTCATTCCTGCCACGTGCACAAGCCAGTGGACATGTGGCTTAGAGAGTCGTGTTTTCTCACCGTAGGTAAATTTCGGGGATATGTTGTCCTTGACAGCTGGGAAATAGCCAGACTTTGAGAAATCATGGTACACCAGGACTGTGCATTAAAGGCTGGTCCCTTCAGGGTATTCGCGTCTCATGAGGTGTTGGCACAGAAGTCTTAGTGAGTGGCAGTACTAGAGTTCTTTTGTCTTCACAGCCACTGTTTGTGACAGTCAGGTGAAAACTGGGTGACTACGTAAGATGAATAATGTGGCCCTTTTTCTATCAGTAAGTAGGTGGGAAATACTGAAAACAACCGTTGTACAACTGAGAGACTTAGAGCATCTCTTTTTATTTGAAACGCTTTTAAAAACTTCACCATTTTCTAAAATACAGTGTTTACTTACAAGTTTAGTTTCTCCAGTTCTCCTTTGGATAAGAAGGTAGCCGTAGGTTTGTTCATTACTCATGTTTTACCCGTATTTGAACAGCTTGTTTTCTTTCCCTCCTTCTAAAATGAAAACTGACTATTTTTTCTGTGACAATAAAAGTGATATAGATTCATTATGAAAATATAATACTAGGGCTGGAGATATAGCTCAGTTGGTAGAGTGCTTGCCTTGCAAGCACAAGGCCCTGGGTTCAATCCCCAGCACCACACACACATGCACAAAAAAATACAAAAAGAAAGTTAAAATTCTTCCATAATTCCCATACCCAGGCATCTTGTCTTCATTGAGTAATTTAATTTAACTCTTTACAAGTGGTGTAGTCTTTCCTGTTTTTCCCTCCAACCTTTTAAATAAGTTGTGAATGTCTGTACTTTATACTGATAAATGAGAAGAAAATAAAAAGATTTTGCTGAAACATAATCTCTCAGTATTCTTCCCCCACTTCCTTATACACATACACACACCCCCTTCTTTCTTTCCGTTCTGAAATTGCTGCCAGCCACCAGGGCGCCTTTGGAACACGGCCCTGGCTGCTCAGAGGCAGGGCTGCACAACAAGCTTCTGGCACCAGTGGCTGCCAGCAACCACAGTCCCAGAGAGTCTGGGCACCAACCCAGCAAGCTCTGGGGGCCGCAGCCACCAGCAGCTGTGGGACACTGGGCTCGCTGGCTCTTCCCTGCCCTTGGCTGCACTGGGGACCTGAGGCCTTTGTCTCCAGGAGACACGCTGACCAGATGTGTACACAGCTCTTCATTCTTGCTCTGGGCTGGCTCTGTCTTATCTATGGCTAAGTGTACATAAGCCTGATTTAAATCCTCCGTGACCTTTTCTTGGCAGTGCTTGTCTTTAAATAGCTCGGATGACTCGGGACCAGAGCAGAAGAGGGATCCTTTTCTTCCTCTTGTAATTTACCGTTTCTCATCCTCTTTTCCTTTGGTTGATTGATGCCTTAGACTTTTATATCCCAAGTCAACTTTGCTTTTTCTTTTTAGTTTATTCGAGTTTCTGCTTAGGATCCAGTCTGAGTATCACCACTGTGTCTGTGTGCAGAACAGGTCTGGGCAGGGCCTGTACCCCTGTGAGCATTCACGTTGCCGTGTGCCTGCTGTGTGACTGCATGTGAAGACTCTGAGACAGGAGACCTGAGGGGAGAGGAGCGGGAGGGGAAGAGCTGCTTGCTTCTGGGTCAGTTCTCACTCCCAGGAGAGCAGGCAGCTTGTCCATGTGTGTTGTACTGGATCACCAGGCCAGCACCCAGATTAGCACCTGCCCACAGTAGGCCCTCAAGCCCTCTCTGCTCATTCATTATTTTATAGTGAACCAGCCACAGTTCTGGAGGCACAGAAGATAGACCACATAGAATGCCCTTTGGAACATTCTAGTGGGGTGGCACAGTAATCAGGCAAACAACAGATAAATGATACCATGACAGATAGTGATGGGTGAGGAGAAAGGAGAGGGTGCTGTTGAGAGACTGGAGCTGCTCCTTTGTTAGTACCCAGAAAGGCCCCTTTGAGGACAGCGCTGTGTGCACTGAGTTCTGGAAGGTGAGCAGGCACTGTCAGTGCAGAGATGTTGGGGGCTGAATCAGTGTGTTCTAGCAGGACTCTGGTGTGTCTGGGGTGCACTGGAGCCAGGAGTGGGAGGGAGACATGGATTCGCAGGGCAAGGCAGACTAGCTGATGTGGAGCTGTGCTGAGTGCACTTGGCCTGTGCAATGCCTGTGGGTGTGTCCACTTGTCCTCTCGGTGTAACGTGTGTACCAGGATGCACTAATGACACCCCCCAACAACCCGACATCCGGTCCAGGTGCAGTAATGAAGCAGACACCCCAACCCCCAGCTCATTACCAGCAGGTGAGGAAACTGAAGGCCAGGGAGGATGGGTATTATCAGCAGCAGGCCTGTGGGGCACGGGGAGCCACCGTGGAATGGGGAAGCAGAAGGCGATTCAGCACCATGGAATGTGTAAGCCCTGTGCCCCATGCCTTCCTGAATGATCTCCTCGATCCCCACCGCAGCCTGTGGTACTGAATGACGCTCACCCCTCTCAGAGGGTCCCCTCTGCACTGCACAGCAGGAGAGCTGTGCGCTGTGGTTATGGGAAGGATCTTGAGCTGGGGAGGCTGCCCTGCATGTCTAGGTAGGGAGACTGAGGGTCAAGAAAAGGGAGAAGGCCACATGGTGACAGCAGCTTAGGGAAGGAGTGTCTTGTGATACGGGCTGCAAACCAAGGCAGAGGACACTCCACATGGAAAGGGCAAAGCAGTGGAGTCTTCTGTGGCCCTGCAGAGGGGCGTGCAGCCCAGCCCATACTGTGACTTCAGCCCAGTGAGACTGATTTGGGGTTCTGACCTTCAGAACTGTAAAGGGTAAGTTTGGGCTGTGGTAAGCCACAACGGTTGTGTAATTGCTATAGCAGAGGAAGTAAAGGAAAACTAAACCCCACATCATGACAGAGGTGTCTCTAGACTCATTTTACAGAGCAAGCCGAGGTTCAGTGTGGATGGCACGACTGGAGCTGGGGTGTAGATCTGGACGCGGCTCACTCCAGAGCTGCTCTTTCTCCTTCATCAGCTGTCTTCAGAAGTGTCTAGGGGAGAGCAAAGAGAGGGTTAGGGCTGGGGAACTCCTTGGGGCCAGAAGAACAGAAGAAAAGGCTGGCCCTAGGGTGCTGGGGGGTGCCTTGGAATCCAGGGGTGGGAAGTGGCAGATGAGTCCTGAGATACAATCAAACATCTCCTCTCCCTAAGCCGTCGTCAGCACCCCACTCTCTAGCCGCACTTGATAGTTTCAGGCAGGTGAGGAAGCACAGGGAGACAGGAAGGACTGGGTTGCACTGCCCTGGAAGATGATTCTGGTGGACTCTTCTCTGCAAGTACTTCCCAGGCAGACACGCTCATGCGGGTTAAGCTCTTCCATCATGAGTGGCCGCTGTCAGAATTGTTGCAGATTGGACAAACTTGTGGCCTGCCCTGAGATTCTGGCTACTATTGATTAGTATTTCTATAGAAAAATATATGTTAAGTCTCCAAAAAGCAAACTGCAAAGAAACTTGGAATGCAAATTTTTTATAAGTTTGGGGATAGTCATTAATCTGGTTTTTGCCCAAAATGTTTGCACTTGGAAATATTAAGATATTCTAGATGTTCCAGTGACTTCCAAAAATGTCTCTGGTCCCTGTGATTGTATTAGAATGTGTTAAGATTAAATGTTACTGATTTTATTTGACCTAAATGCATTGTGGTAGGGATGAATTTTTCCTTTCATTATGTGGAAATTTTGATTATGTGGGGAGGCTGTATCCTCGTCAGTCCCTTCTAACTCCGCACAACTCACTTTACTTTAGTGCTTTTGCATTACAGCCGTTGACTTTGAAGCCTGCCTGTTGGCACTGACCTATAATTCCATTTACACCTCTGTCCTAGCAGTTTCCCTCCAGTTCAACTAGGTTATTTCCTTTGATTTCTTTTCAAGTAATATCCTTTAGGCTTCTTTCAGCTTCTGTGCTTCTCACCTGGGGCTGGTGGTAGAGATGGGGAGGTTGTAGAAAGAAAAAGCAGAGTTATGTGGATATTTTACATTGTATAGGTTTCTTTGCTTCACAGTTCTGACCAAAAGAATAGAGACCATATGGTATCCTAGACAGTTTTCCTAATGTGCATATTTTTAGTAGGATTCCACTTGGAAAATATGCCATGTGTTAATATGTACTCATTTCTGTAAAGACAATTATGATAAAATTGATTCTTAGATTTTCACATTTTTCAATGGAAAGTCATATACATCAAAATTGCCCATAAAAATTCTTAAATCAAATGGGCATGGTGGTGCATTCCTGTGATTCCAGTTACTCAGGAAGCTGACGAGGAGGATCACAAGTTCCAGGCCAGCCCTGGTGACTCATAGTGAGACCCTATCGCAAAATAGAAAAGGGCCGGGAAGGTAGCTCAGTGGTAAAATGGCCCTGGGTTCAATCCCCAGTACTGAAAAACAAAATGAAAGGAACTACTTAAGTTGACTTCCAAAGTAGAAGGTGTCGTTCTGTGCGTGTGGCCGCCTGTGATGGTTCTTCCTTGAGACCAGCCGAGCTAGACATAGGAAGGAGGATGTGGATGTGGGCTATGCAGACCCCTCTCGCTTGAGTAGCTTTCTGATCTGAAGGGGCAGATGGGAGATGATGGAGAATGAAGAGTTCTGTTTGCTTGTAGGGGTTGTTCCATTCTGGCTTTTGTTAGACTTTTACAGCCCTAATGCGTAGTGTCCGGTTTGCTTGTTGTGAGGATCAGGTAGGATGATCTGATCGTTTCCACCAGGCCAAGGGATACTGGTTGCTTCACCAGCATTTGCCTGATCTGAATCGCTATGTCACATGTGCCATCACAGTTTACTGATCATTTAGATTCTTCCTGTGCTTTGCTATTTCTTTTCCTTGTAAAAGTGGAGTGTTTTTAAATGCTAAAAATAGGAGATGGCAAATTTTCTTTCTTTTTCTGAGTGCTTTTAGGATGAGTTGAGTGATGTCATCGACATTAAGGATCCAGATTTGACTCCTGCGGCTGAGCGAAGGCAGAAGCGACTGGCTGCTGAGCTGGCCAAATTTGATCCTGATCACTATCTGTGAGTATTGAGTTTTTTGAGGACTAAATAATTTACTTAACATTCATTTTAAAAAATGTGAGTGTCTGACTTTCTAGGTCGAGCACATTTTGGATGCTAGAAGTTAGTGATGGCTCAAAACCTAATTGGCCTTTGGGGTTAGCCACAGCTGCTATATGTCCGTGTTGGTTCTGGTTGCTCACCCTAGCAGCAGAGGACTGCCTAACATACTTTTTGAGATTTTTCTCACTACAAGCAAAAAAAAGAATGAATTCATGGGAACACTTACCTTCTTTGAGGTAGGCATTTTGTTGTGCTTAGTGGTATACATAAATGAAATTCTGTCTCCAGTTCCTTAAGAAGCTGAATCTCATACCCTGCTTTTCTCACTGGTCCAGCATCTTCCTAACACTCGTCCTGGCACCTGTAATCAGCAGTCTCTTTCAAATGAACGAGTGTTGATCCCTTATGGTGGAGTATGAATGGAACCTGTAGATTATAAGTTTTCCTGTGCTTCTCACATGCATTAGTTGTGTCTAGCCAGAATGCTTCTCCTTCAGGCTACCTTTACACAATGAACTTATGTAATTAATGATCACTTGAGAGACTATGATGAGAGCAGCCCTCTTTCCGATTGTTGCTGGCCCTTGTGGACGGTGGGCATTGTCCATTGACGTAGGCCTCCCTGATCTTCCCCAGCTCAAGGCCGAGGACTCTCAACTGGTACATCTGCATCTGTAATCATCACTGCCCCTCACATTTGTACAGTGCTCTCAGCTTATGAAGTGCTCTCATGTGATTTTTTAATTCAGTTTTCACAGCAGATGAGGAAAAGAGGTCAAGGGACTTGCCCAAGGTCACGCTACCACTAAGTGGCCTGGCCAGGGCTTGAACAGAGTCTCCACTTGCAATATTGCTTTTTCTTTTTGTGTGCACTATTTTAGTTTAACTGCTGTTGCTGTTGTGATGAACCTCCTATCTCCTGTGACACAGTGGGGTACTAATTGGAATGGCAGAAATCTGTCTTGTGATGTGCAAATGGAATGAATGATGTGTGATGATAAATGGTTGAACTCTTCACCGTCCTAAGGGCAGCCGAGTGAGAGCAGGGGTGTGTCACATTTCGGAGGGCGTCTGAGATTGAGCTCCATTTATATTGCCATTTCTAATTACCTTTATCTCTCCAGTTGTGGTTTTAAAGGTCCACTAAAGGGTAATTTGAAGAAACCCATTTGAAATCGTGCTGAATATTTGAAGTGGAAATTTCATTGTCAGCAAATTTCTCAGGCTAGCACGAAAACAGAATGAGCTTTATAAGACTGAAATTTCAAGTGGGAAGGAGCTTAATAAGAGCTGCCCATCTCTTCTGCAAGTAGAAGAAGTGTACGGCCTGGGAGAATTGGGAGATTGAAACTGATGATTGGCACTGTGGTATTGTAAGCAGCCCTTGTTTTTCCTCATCTGCGTTTCTTGTCCAGATGCTCGTCTTCTTTGGTAGCGTGGAAGAAATGTTCTCTCCATTGCTCAAGGAGGCTTACGGGAGTGACTTCAGTTTAGTCCTGGGCTGGGGCAGGAGAGCTGAGTCACAGGGTCAAGGTTTTTGGTGACTTCTGAGGCAGTTAGACTTGGACTGATTGTAGTTTTGTGGGATCCTTTACTTGTTATTCGTATTAGTTGGCTCACTTACCCAAATGTTATTAATATTTAATGAAACGCAAGTAAAGTTCTTATCAATTTTCAATTAAAACATTTTTAGTTCAGTGCTTTTGTTAGTGGTTAATACAGTTCAGAAGAACTCTCCCTTTGTGCCCTGGGCTGCTGCCTGGTGGATGGTGTGTTGCACACTCTGGGACACATTTCCACGTGCAGATGTGACACTCACATGTAGTGCTCATGCCCACTACACTAGCTCGCACAGTCCCTATTGTTAAGTTGTTGGAGCTTCCTTAGAAGTTGTAGGCCTCATGTTGTCAGGTTTTGGGGGCTTGATGAAAGCAGACTGATTCAGCCTGAGCAGGACAGTGAGGTCCACTGATTGTTGACAGGAATTTATAAACTTCAAAGGCAAAAATAATTGATTTTGGATTATTATTTCTGAAATCCTATGTCATAAAATCCGGATGGTTTCGTGCTGTTGTTTCTCTTGTTCTGGTGAGTTTGGTAGCCTCGCACAGTGCTAGGCATATAATAGACTTTAAACTGTTTTTTAATTGTTGACATATTTTTTACCTTAACCAGTTCATGAAATCTTGCCTGTTTCTTTGGGAGAAAACAGTAGAATAATTTAATCCACATTATGAACATCTGTGAGGTAAAAATAGGAAAAAAATTATCATCCACCATTTGGAGACCCTTTTAAAATTTACATGATTCTGAGTTTGTTAAAATCAGTCTGTTGGTCTGACTTCTGGATGACTCACAGGTGTCGTGGTGAAGCTGGGAGGCGCAGGACAGGCGTCCAGGTGGCTCTCGTTCAGAGTGTGAGCACAGGCAGGGCCTGGGAGGGAAGCTCCTGCCGGGGTCCTTCCCTGTGTGCACTTGCCCGACAAGCATTTGTTTGAAGGAGCCGTGTGCTGGGCAGTGTCTCAGGCCTGAGGAGACCGTGGCCAGGACAGTGGCCTTGCTGGCGGGCTCCTGTTCTAGTGAGGGCGGTAGGTGACAGTTCTCGGCGGTGAGGGCTTCAAGGGAGCCCGACCACGCACTGCACTGGCCCCTCTGCTTCAGCTCGTCTGAACCCTCCGAAGTCTCCCTGCGTTTTCTCGCCTCGTCAGGTGCCCCATTCTTCACCCTGCCTTTTGGGCTCAAGAGCCAAGACTCACCTTCGGCTTCATCCTCAGCCCACATTCAGTCGGTCCTGAGGCTGTGCCCTGCGTCTCTGCGTCACTGCCCTCGCTTCCTCTTTCTACCCCTGTGCTGACGTGTTGCACAGCCCCCTCTCCCTCCAGTCTGGACTTCTGCAGACGTGTCGGCTGCACAGCTGAGGTGAGGGGGCCATTCACCGCCTGCGCCTGCTGCTCCCTGGCTGGGAGACAGAAGGTTGCAGCAATGGGACAGGTGGGTCCTGCCTGCTCTGTGGCTTCCCTCTGCACTCCCTGCCCGCTTCCCTGCCAGTGCACACCACTGCTCATGGCCTGCTACTTGCACTCTCCCTCTGCCCGTTGGCCTCAGTGGCCTTCCATGTCCTGGGGGAGGGCGCAGTCGTGCCCTCAGGGACCTCGGTGCCTCAGTGCTGCCCTGCTGCTGCTTGTCCTGTTTCTCCCACATTGCTTGAGAGCCTTCTGCACTTGTGTCCGTGGTTCCATGAAGTCGTGTGGTGCTGAAGGGCAGGGAGTAGATGGCAGCGCGGTCTGTTTCTGACGCTGCCTGCAGCGTGTGTTCAGGGAATGCCTGTTGCATTCATGGCGTTTAAACTTGAAAGAAATTTATTCTGGAAAGGAGAACATTGGACTCAAATCTTGGTTATGAAACCCTTTGTTCATGGACACTGTAAGCCATGAACCATCACGGTTTGGATTACTGGAACAGGATTAGTGAAATTTTATTCAAAATAACCCGTTAAACATTTTAGAGGGTTGCGGGGTGAGGATAAATAGAGTTGGTAGGAATGCCATTCTGCCAAGCCGGTTCGGTTGCTCTCCCTGTCAGACGTCCCCTGGGGAAGCTGACCTTGTCGCAGGTGGGCCTTCTGCCCTTGCCTTGAGCGTCCCCAGAGCTCCAGTGTCCAAGGCCCTTTCAAGTGGTCAGTTCTTATGGATAAAACCCCCCTATATTTTTAAACATGAATTAGAAGATTGTTGTCACCACAACATATTATTTTCATCTTCTCCCAACACTTTTTTCTTAAATGTGTGGCCTTATTATCTGGATTTCAACAACTATTCTTTGGGCCCAGGATATCCTGTCCCACCCCTCTCAATAAGATTAGCCACTAATTATCACTCAGCCTTTGAGTCAGGTATTGCTTCCTCCCGGGCCCTTGCCTGCTGCCCTGCTTGTCTTTGCCACGGGGTCTTCGCTGGTGTGTCGGAGCAGCCTGTGTGTTGTGATTGCTGTATTCTCCCGTGGGACTATGCATTCCACCAGGGCCAGGACAGTGACGCCCCAGTGCCTCACATGCAGCTTGGGACGTGGCACAGTCATTACGTTTTGTTGAATGAATGAGTTCTTTAGCATTTTAGCCATTTCCTCTTTTTGTTTATCACTTTTGAAAGTCATTTCCTAGAAAAAGCTCATTTTCTGATTTGAGAATGAGTCTGTAGTAGAACTTCAATTCAAAAGTTTTTCTTTAAGGAAAAAGAAATAACTAATAAGAAAATAGCCTTAGCAGGATTAGCTGGGTAAGCCACTGTTTCACCCCAGTGTCATATGCCTGTGTGCCTGACAAAAATGGATATTGTGGGTTCCTGTTTCAAGGTGCTAGCTACTCAGTCTTGACCAATATTTCTTAATTCACTCATTACAAACATGGAAAGTTTATGTTTGCTAAGAGCCTCAATTCTGGAGTAAGACTCAAGTGGGTCCACATCTTGGCCACATTCTTACCCGTTCACTGAGCTTGGCCAAGTTACATAGTTTTCCTGTCCTCAGTTTCCACCCCTGTAAAATGGGCATTTTAATAGCACCCCCCTCCCACATACGTGGTGGTATGAGGAGGAGTGATGGAGGTAGTGGAGGCCCAGCACTTAGAGCAGTGACTGGAACCAGGAGTGGACTCAGAAATCATCTGATCTTTCTGCTTTTCAAAAGATTTCACTATCTCAGATGAAAGAAAAAAGTATCTAAGGTCATAAAAATATCAGCTAGGAAATTCAATTTATCAAGCAACCATTTCCTTGAGTTTCTGGTTGTTTGAAATATAGACAAAATTTTTCATGAGTTAAGCTTTGTTACTCTATTCCCAAGAATTCCAGTTTCCAGCCTTGAATGCAAGACAGCTTATTTTCTGAGTAAGTGTCCTTCAAGAGTGAGACATATTTTGAATGTATCTGTTGTTTTTCTAGTTAAAATTGAGAAAATAGAGTTCAGGAAAATTAGTTTTCTGTTCTCTGCAAAGCTTGCTTCTTTTATCTTTCTCAGTAATTTAAAATCAAGGAACAGTTAGTGAGCTAGGTAAAATGGCTTGCCTTGTAGTAAAAGTATCAGTGTGGAAAGTGGTGTGTGTGTGTGTGTGTGTGCACGCGCGCATGTGTGCACTCTGCCTCCCTTAGCCTCTCTGTGAAGTTGCAGTGTCCTGAATTTCCTGCCCCTGTTTTTCTTTGCTGGTGAATTTGAAAGATCTTTTCCTTTGTTGCAACCTTGCCAAAATCTGTGGTGCACAGTTTCCGTCCACAACACTGTAAAGGAGGTGCCTTCAGGGGAGGCCGCTGTCCAGTGCCTCTGTTTAAAGAAATCACAACTGTCCCATCTCCCTGGGGTCGTGCTTGCGCATGGTCTCAGAGGGGTTAGTAAACAGTAGATGCAGGGCTCGGTTTTTCCTCGAAACACACTGAATTAACAGGCTGTTTCTGGTGGAGGTGTGATGAGTGAAGATGAACCTGGAGAGATGGAAGCCAGCCTGGTCCCACCTAACAGCCGTTCCCTGTCCTTCCCAGGGCTGACTTCTTTGAAGACGAGGCAGTTGAGCAGATTTTGAAGTATAATCCTTGGTGGAATGATCCATATTCAGAAACTACGACCTCTTTGGGGAAGAGTCAGGAGCCAGAAAGCCATGCGGCATTAGGTAAGACACTCACACAATTAGCTCACTTATTGAAACTTTAAAATCTCAGAGTGGAAAGCAGGTTGAGAAATATTCTGGAATTGTCTTCTATTTTTGCAACTGTGTTCCTGTAAGTCCAAAATTAGCTTAAAATAAAAAATTTTTAAAATTAAAAAGGAAATTCTCTGGGTACCAAGTTTGCTACCTTCTGTATTTGTAAGTATATGCATTTAATTACCTCACAGTGTGAAAATATGATTTTGTTTTGCTGATTTTAGGAATGAGATCATGATCCTTGAAAATGCCACAAAATCATTTCACTTATATTGTGTTGAAACAGCTTTGGTAGTACAGTTTCCTTTAGAATCACTGGAGTCCTTTAAAAAAAATTTTTTTTTATTAATTTGTAGTAAATTCAGCAGTATTAACATGCAGGACATTTGTAGTTTTTCTGAAAAACCACTTGACAGGTTCCAGTAATGGTGGGAAAGACCCAGTCTCTCTCTGTTGAATGGACTCAATGTGTCCTCCTCATTTTTTCACAACCAGTTTTATGAGGAGGCCCGGGTAGCTGTGCTCATACCCGCGCTTCAGGGAGCGGGTAGGCCGGCACGCCCGCATGAAAGCTGAGCTGGGTGTTATGAGCCAGAGGGATGGCCGTGCCACACTGAGCACGAAGCCAGACGGTGCCCACAAGGAGTCCTTTCTTAGGAGCATGTGTTACCCCCTGAGTTAAAATGAGTTCCTTCTGTAAGTTCACGGTTGGCATATTGAATCTGCATGTTAAGTTCTAACCATTTCAGATAGATCAGGAATGAGGGTCTGTTTTGGCCAACATTCTGATTTGGCTTGTATTTATATATTAAAACTAAAATTTCATAGGATAAATGAAAGGTTACCTTTTTCTCTCAAGAAAATTTAATGAAATATAGACCCTTCCCACCCCAACTTCCTCTTCCTGAAGCAATTGCTGTTAATAATTTTTGTGTATTTTTGCATTCTCTTCCACTCCACTCCCACTCCATCTGAAGTAGCTCTGGGGTCAGTGTGCTCTCAGTTTTTCTTATTCCTTGCACAGGAGTGCAGTAGTGTCTAGTTTAGTGCCTATGTTATGTAACAGATGCTAAGTAAATGTTAATGGAAAAATAAATATAGTAATTATTTTTGTAGTTGTTTTGTTAGAATTTAGGTGATTTCTCCTAGATCAAAAAATTGCTGCTCTAAACTTTTACAAAATAGATACTTGGCTCTATTGCATGAGAGAAATTCACTCTTGATACATTTATTGTTTTCAACAAATCTTGGAATTATATTTAATTTAAGATGCCTTCAGAGGGTTCCCACATGACACTGGCAGATTTTCAGGTGTCAAATTGCTGACGTGATTTGGGTAGTGAGCTGTGTGCCTGTGTCTCTTAGAAAGTTGTCCAGACTGAAGTCATGAAGGATGTCAAATGGTGGGAATCAGTTTCCCCAGGGGCAGCAGAGTATTTTAGTGAGGTAGTGTGGGAAAAAATGGGCAATAGTGTAGTTGAGTTTTCTGTCCACCAGGGTGAGCTAGTTGCCCTCAAATCAAAAGAAGGCTTTACCTTAAGCAGCATTACCTTTGATTTACATTCTCACTGTCTTGATAAACAGCTTGTTCTCAGTCCCATTTTCCGAGTCAGCAGTGCTCTCAGTTACTGCTCTCTGTGTACTTTAACAGGGGTTAAGCCAGAGTCTGTCCTAACCACAGGCTTTCCTGATCCTCATTTGTCCCATGACTTTTATCCCGGCAAGTGCTTCAGGCACAGCCAGCCAGCTAGGCCGTTAGAGTGATTCATTCTAAAAATCATATTTCAGAACAGCCAGGACTGTGATCTGAGTGGAGGTGCTGGAGCAGGGCTGAGCAGAAGGCATTCCTTCTGATGTGTCAGGCGCAGGGTTAGGTGCAGGATGTAAGCTCAACGCAGCTCGAACTTGGGTGTCTAGCAGTGTGGTCTGCTGACTTCAGGTTGCTATGGAAATCCTATACCTGTCTCAGAGTTGTCACGAGGACTGAATGAGGTGATCTGCATTGTAAATGTGAGAAATTACTATCAGAGAGTAAAATCAGTGATAGGAGAGCCAGGAATTGAATGGCTGATCATTGAAATTACCTTTCTAGTACACCTTCGTAAGGCTTTAAGGGAAATATTTTGTTAATGAGATATCTTCTTCCCCCTTTTCTTTTCTTATTCAAATGTTTGATTTTTTTTTTTTGAGAGGATAACTTATGGTGTAACCCAGGCTGGCTTTGAAATCCTAGGTTCAAGCAGTCCTTCCTCCTCTGCCTCCCAGGAAGCTGGGACCACAGTGTGCACCACTGTGCCTGGCGTCCATACTTGAGATGCTCAGAATTGGAGGAATAAATTAAAGTGTATTGAACCAGGATTAAATAAGGGGAAAGAAATAAACCAAGAAACAAGCTTTAAAATTCTGTCCACCCAAGCTCCATGGTCCTGGGGCTCTGTCCCCTGCCCCACTTCCTTGTGCCCGCTCTGCTCTCCTCCTCTGTGTCATGGCAGTGAGGCATTGCCTCTTGGACACTTCCTCTTACGGGTGTGATGTTGTGGCTGAGGGGTGAGGGGTGCACCTTTGGTTCATCCTTCATGTCGTGAAGTATTCACCTGCATTGCTTTGAATTCCAGATGGACCTCAGGTGGGAACTTTGCTGCTGGCTTGGCCTGGGTTGAGTCTTGTCCTGGTCTTCCTAACCCTGAGTTCCCCTGGGACTTTAGCACCGTCTTCAGTTTCATGATGCTGGCTTGGCCTGGGCTGTGAGTCTTGTGCTGGTTTTTCTAACCCCGAGTTCCCGTGGTTGGACTTAGTTCCGTCTTCAGAGATGCCTCAGGCTGGCCTCCCTGGGGCCTATGAATGGCAGTGGTGAGTACTGTGCTCCCTGGAGCTCTGGTTTCTTGAGGGTGGACTTGCCACATTTCTCATGGTATCTTTCAGTGGCTAATCTCAGCCCAAGCATCTTGGCTCATTGGGACGTTCACAGTCGATGAGCTTCCTAGCAGGGACATCTGCTTTGCACCACAAGCCCCCAGTGTTTGAGAGGTGCTCTGAGTGTCAGCCGTACCAGTTGTAGCACTGCAGGCTGGCCATCTAGCTGGAGGCTCGAATGCAGCCCGCTGCTCCTGCTCGCCTTCATCTGTCTCCAGGAGTGTGCAGTGCTCTGCGAGGAGCCAGGTTATGGTGGTGGGATCTCTGATCCAGACAAGACAGAGATGTCTGGGAGGGGCTTTTGGAGAGGAGGGGAAGATGTGAAGCTAACAAAATTAGAAAAAGTCCAGAGGAAGTGACCACCACTGATGCCTTTCCGTTTTGATGGGAGGCCCCCTCTGCAGACCTACGCAGTTGGTGGGTTTCTTAATGCTGGGAGATGATCCTGGGCCCTTTGCTCCCCAAACCTATTGAGCTTTCAGCTGGCTTTTGCTCACTGCAGATTATTTTTAGAAGTATAATTAGCTGAAATGTTGTGAACTATACAGCAAAGCTGCTTCGTAGTGCAGCTGAATTATACAAATGCTTGACAAATGCTGCTCATGGTGGCAATCATCCAACATTGCTGGCACGTGTCTCAGTATTTCCAGGACTGCTGCCTTGTTAGACCTGGCTATGTGCAAACCTCCCCAAGTCCCCTGGGAGTGGTGTGATCTACAGTTGTAATAAAAAGGCCTTTGGGAGTGCAGACTCTTGATTTCTCTAGTGATTTCCTGGTTCCTTTATATTGTTATTTATCCTCTCTGGTTTCTTGGCAGGAATTTCAGAATGTGGGTGTGTGCGTATATTATTAATGAACTAAGTAGGCCAAAATGGAACTTTAAAAATGTTCAGAAAAGTTGGTGGTGTTTTAAGGAAAGACTGGGGCAGCTGGCACCTGAGAACTCAGAGGGTGCAGTCGGTGCTGTGCAGTGGTTGAAGGTGACATGTAATGTATGCAGTCCTCACGTGTGGGTAGAGTGGTATCAGGAACTGCGGTGTCCGGGTCAGCCTTTCCAAATTGCTAGGAAATGCCCAGGTGTGATTACTTCGAGTGAAGGCAGAAAATGTAGAAGAGCGTGTGGTGATGGTTCTGGGCATTCAGACTGAGGCAGAGGTCTGCCTTGGCCAGCGAGGGCGTGAGGCTTTCCTCTGTGAGACAGCAGTGCCTGAACACCTGGCACTTTCCTGTTAGCTAAATTAATGAGCGTCTGAAAAATTGTGCTTAAGGGAATACCGTCTCAAGTCTCTTGCTAAATGCCTGGGTCTTAAGGTAGTTTGTCAGGCGTCCTTTCTGCATACGTCAGTGTGTTCCTTCGCGCCGTTTCCTTAAATCGAATTGCTTGAAGGGAGCTGAGTGCTTCTATTTAAATTAAGGGATTTTTAGATGAGTCCTTTAATGGAGCAATCAACACCTAGTTTATTTGTCGTAGTTATTTAATTTTTAAACATTGGTCTTCAAAAAGTGCTTGACTTGATTCCTGTCAGTATTTTAACTTGTATTTAGCACATTTCTTTAACTTACTGGCCAGTAAACTAAATGAATCCTTTTAATTATTTGTCATTTATATAAGCAATGCTGTACAAATACATGTCTTCCCTTTTTTAGCGTAGGATTACTAAAAGGTTGAAAAATAATTTATGAATGTATTTCAAAACCTGTTTCTTACTGTAAATGTATCTTAGTGAGTAAAAAGAGTATTGCTTCCAATAATTTAAACTAACTGTATTTAAGTGTCCCTCTGACCCCCACTACAGAAGAATAGGGTGCAAAACTGCTGGAAGCAAAAGTAGCCATCTTAAACTTCAGGCTCCTAAGACAGAACGGAAGTGAGTTTTGGAAAATACACGTGAGAAGAATTCTGTTAGCTGGTTTCTATCACTGTAACAAAATATCTGAGAAAACTGGCTTAAATAGAGGAGAGGTTTTATTTTGGCTTACACTTAGAGGTTTCAGTCCATGTTTAGTCCTGTTGCTTTTGGCTGGTGGTGAGACAAAACATCGTGGCTGAAATGTCTGGCAAAACCATTTGTCTCACAGCCATGATGCTGAAGACAGACGGGAAGAAGCAGTGTTCCCACCCTCCCATCAAGGGATACCCCCAGTGATGTAAAACTCCCAGGAAGCCCCAGCCCTTGAAAGATCACACTGCCTCCTCCTCAGCCGCAGCTGGGGACTAAACCTTTAACAGACACATGGGCTTGGGGCCCACGCGCAGCCAGGCAAGGCCTGTCGTCTGTGTGATTGCTCTCCCTTGCTCTCACCACGCTGCGATGGGCAGTCTTGATGAGCAGAGACAAAGGACTGGGTAGCCAGCTAGCTACCAGGAGAATGACTTAGGAATATCTAACATAATAGATTTTGGCCTCTGAAGAGGTGGCAGAGAGCCCGATGTCTTTTCATCATCCTCTCCCTTCTTTCAGTAAGAGTCCTTCTTGAGTTACAGCTGAATGCGTGACCTCTCGCTAGCGACAGTTATTTCCTGTCCTCCTTGATACTGGATGTGTGTGTGCCTGCTGGCAAGGGAGTAGAGGTGCTGTGTGCACTGTACTGATGAACTTTCTGGAAAGAGGGGCTTGTCACCCTCCTGCTTTCTGCTTTCTAGCTGGGTAGGAAGTGATTAAGAGCCAGAGTAGATTCGCAGACTGATGAATGGAAGTTGTATGATGGGGAAGCTGGGGCCTGAATCATGTGCCTAGGTAGCATGAGAAAGAAACTTCGGTCTCGGTTCAGCCACTGTCTTTTGGGGTCTGGTCTCTGTCATGGCAGTTGAACCTATCTTTACCTGAATTTAGCCTGGAGAAAAAGACTTGAAAGTTATTTTGACATTATGTTGATAAAAGCACCAGAAATGGAAACAGGATGCTCCTCTTTGGGTGAAAAACTAAGAGAACTTGAAAGTGATTGGTAGGGAATGGAATGAAAATTACAAATTACTTTGCCAGATGAAAGAGTAATAGCACTTTCACTTAGCAGTATATATATGTAAATGCTTAGGTTTCTTTTAAAATTGCTGTGAGAGGCCTGGTATGTGGCTCAGCCATATAGTGCTCACCTAGCATGTTCAAGGCCC
>JAJEJO010001750.1:420617-436176 GCA_020662805.1 Glaucomys volans
TCAGTCCCCGACCTAGCGTGTTCAAGGCCCTGGGTTCAGTCCCCGACACTGAAAAACAAGACAAGGGTTTACTTACAGTCCCTGGGAACTGAGCCTCAGTGCATGTTTTAGGGTTACTCTTTCTGTGCATCCTGTTCTAGGAAGGCATTTTACTTCATTTGAATAATAATGAACTAACACTTATATTTTGTTAATGTAGAAGATACATAGTTGATTAGAATCTGGGTGGGTTTTTCGTGACCACAGGAAGACTTGATGTTCAGACTGCTTCATAAGTGTTTGGCAAGGATCTGCAGTCTCATGATTGCTAGCCTTTATGTAAGCTTAAGTTATTTTGTCACCAGCACCAAGTATTTCAAGTTTGTCATTTTGGACAAAATAGCCAATTGTAGTGAGGTGTCTGATATATGAAAGGACATAGCTCTTTTCTCTTATCAAGAAGTACTTAATTAAGAAAGTGGAGGAAAATACTGTATTCAAAATAGTGACAAAAACCAAGAATACTTTGATGTAATTTTTAGCAAGAAAAGGAATAGATCCATTTGACAAAGTTGGTGGTTCAATGTAGTGGGAAAAATGGGTTACTAAACAAATTGTGCTGGCACAATTAACTGCTCATCTGGAAGAAACGAAATCTTAAAATGTGAAAAAATAGCTTCCAGATGGATTAAAGCATAAATGTAGAAAGCAAAACAATAAATCTTAGAGAGACTTCATATGCAATTCAGAGGTTGGGGAGACATTAACCAAGGTTATAAATCCAGAATATTTTTTAAAAGATAAATTTATTTGACTACATCAAAAATAAATACTTCAGTGGCAAACCGTACCATAAACAAAGCTATAGAGATACGGTTGATTTGGAGAGGTGGTTAGGATTTATGTCCAACACACAAAGGCTTCTTCAACCTGACGAGAAAGGCATCCAGCAGAAAAAAATAGGTGGAGCACATTCAGATGGGTAATTCACAGGAGAGCAAATCCAGATTTCCACCAGTTAAATGCTAATGAGATAACCGTGATGTGTCACAGTTTTGTGTTTTTTCTTGCAGTGTAACAAATTCACGCGCTCGTGGTTTCTGCAGGGTTAGGGTGGCTCTGCTGGGCCCTCTGCACAGGCGCTCAGAAGGCTCTAGACAAATATGTTCTTTTCTTCAGATAGGTATTGGTGGCCTTCATGTAGGGGTTGGCTTCTGCCTGGAGCTTGGGGTCCTGTTCATGGCTCCCACAGTTGAGGACAGCATTCTGTTCCCTGCTGTGGTAGCACAGAGGCCCCCACTTTGCTGCTGGCTATCTGCTGGGCCACTCTCAGGTTTTAGAGGCCTTCACGGGCACTTGTCACGAAGTCTTCTTGCAGGCCTCCTTACCACACATCATCTCACGTCTTCAAATGAGCAGGCGGAGGCCAGGCTCAGGCCTGCTTATAGCAAGGCTCTATTGTGGGAGTGACTGCCCCACCTTTGCCATATGCTTAGAGGCAAGTCAAGCCCCATCCTGCATGGTGATGTGACTCCTTGGGGGGTCATGTCATCCTAGAATTTTGCCTCCCGTGATTATTGTCAGTCCATCACCCTGGAGACAACTGGGAAGAAGTCTGTCGTGTTTTGTGCCGGTGAGGTGGGAGGTCTGTGTAGGAAAGGGATCTTCCTTTCCATAACTGGATGGAAGGGAGAATTGCTATAGCCTTTAGAGTGAAGTGCTCACTTCATTAAATAGATAAACTTTTTGATTTAATAAATCTACTCTTGGGAATCTTTTATGGAAATAAAGCCTCCAATACCCAAGGACATTTTTTGCATTGTCATTGAGTAGCAGGAAAGCAGAAGCAAGGTAATGGCCGTCAGTCGGGGGCGTGGTGGGATGAAGCATAGTAGGTCGTGGAATATCGTGCTCCCTTACAAAAATGAGTCTGTTCAGTTGACTTAGCAGTTTGCCAGCAGCGTTGTTGAGTAGGTGCCTGCGTGTTTGTGTGTCTGTATGTGGCCACCTGGCTGCGGAGAAGCCATGCCGTGGTGTGTATTAGGTTTTTAATGTAAGGCTGCTTATGAAGACAGAGGTGGGAAGAGGCCCAGCCAAGAACAGAAGAGAAGGAAACCGTTGAAAAGAAGCATCATCTTCCCACGAGTCAAATGTGTGTGATAAAGTCACATTTGTGCATTTTTGGTAAACTTTGTTTATATGGTAAAAAATAAAACTTAAAACTGATTCATATGTGGGAATGTTTGTTTCTTTGTATTGAATTTTCAAAAAAGGATAATGAAAATTGTCATTGTGAGCTTTGTGACTCTTATGTTTTCTGCTGTCCACACTTATTGTTTTAAAGTTAGTGACTGTGACTTTTAAATACCTTAAGTACAGAAGGGAGGGGCTTGAAAAAGAATAAAGAATGCCTACTTAGAAACCTCTCCTTTCGTGCTACTAGGTTTTGAACTGAAGCCTTGATAAAACTGTGCGTCTACTTTAAAGTTGTTCAGATGTCTGGGCTTAAGTAGAAAGAACGCTTATTCTGGTTTCTATATTCAGAGTTCTAATTTTGGTAGATCTTCCACATTGATGATTTCACAAAACTGAATGAGATGTTAATTTTTAAACATATTTTCTCTAGTGTCTTTTTCTGAAGAAGAGAAATATCAGCTACGGAAGTTTGTCAATAAATCTTTCCTGCTAGACAAGCAAGCTCGCCGTCAGGTGTGCTACGGTTTAATTGACATTCTTCTGGCGTACTGCTATGAGACTCGTGTCACCGAGGGCGAGAAGAACGTAAGTGTGTGCCTGGGCATGTACAGCTGCAGTGCTGGGGACTCGTGTCAGTGCCCCCGCGCTCTTGTCAAGGGCCAGTCCTGTCCTGAGGGTCACCTGCGTGCCCCAGGGAGGGGTGGTGGGTGGGGCCCAGCCTGCCAGCACAGTGCTCCCATTGCCTTTTTCTCTTCCTTCTTCCTACTGGCTTCTACTGAAGAGCAGAGCAGGGAACCCAAGGGTGTGAAGCCGAAGGGAGAGAGAAAGGCTGTCCTGAACTCTCACCTCTTCTAGGTCAAACAAGAGTGCCGTGTCCCCTGACACCTGACATGGGCAAGCATAGGCTCAGCTAGCATGCCATCGGGGTTCTTCTGCAAGCCTCCAGTTGGCACTGGCAAAGTGTGGCTTTTCACAGGTGTCTCAGTTCATAAAGGTAGTGAGTGCCTTTCTATAGAATCATGTGTAAATCAGATCTTTAAAAACCTGAATCATGTCCTTTTTTGGTCTTTAAAAGAATCGTATTGTAAAACTAAATCCTTTTATACAGTAATTTATTTCTTAAATGATCTTTTAAAAGATGCAGGCTCTATTTTATTTCTTATTTGATTTTTTAAATGAACAAAAAAAAGGTTGAAAACTAAAAAAGTTCTTAGTAATTCATGTGCCTTGCCACTGTTTATGATTGTCTAGCTCATGGAGTTCTGACCTGAGCATTTACTTTTCTTTTTTTGACTAGCACAAATAATTTATGTCATTGTAAAAGAAAATAGACACTTGGAGAACATCATTAAGATTTCCTCTGATTTCAGTAGTCAGAAGTGACCACCGTAGCAAGATGGCTTGTATCTTTCCAGTCTTCTAGTGTGCACGTGTGTGTTTCCATTGGGTCAGAACACACATACTGTTATTTAATTTGTTCTTTCCACTCAACATCACTAGCATAGTAATACAGTTAGAATTTGATACGTGCTAGTTTCTTGTTTTTTGTTTTTTTCTTTTTGGTACCGGAGATTGAACCCAGGACAACCAACCACTGAGCCACACCCCCAGCCCTGTTTTGTATTTTATTTAGAGACAGGGTCTCATTGAGTTGCTTAGGACCTTGCTAAGTTGCTGAGACTGGCTTTGAACTCGTGATCCTCCTGCCTCAGCCTCCCAAGCCGCTGTGCCACCGCGCTCGACCTGAGCATTCAGTTTTATTTGATAAAATTTATCTTTTTTAAAAAATTCTTTTGTTTACCTGCTTGAAAGTGTGACACCTGACATCTTGGAGAACTTCTCTAGAAGTCTGTAATCTCACTGGTATTCTCTGGAAGGGCCATTTCTTAATCACTGTCAAAGTGACACAGGTGGCACTTCAGTACCAAGGGGCTTACCTGAGAGGGACAGAAATGGAGCAAGTGTTTTTTGTTTTTAATTTTTTTTTTTAGTTGTAGTTGTTGATGGACCTTTATTTAACGTATTTGTTTACATGTGGTGCTCAGAATCGAACCAGAGCTTCACACAGCCAATCAAGTGCTCTACCACTGAGCCCCAGCCCCAGCCCTGGAGCAAGTGGTTTTTAGCCTTAACTTTTAGTTTCAAAGCCCCTGCTTATTTGCTTTTGTGTTTTGGTACTTTTATCAATAAGAAATTTTTATTTTATAAAATTCCAGGCAAACTAAACAGAAATTCTTAATAGTCTCTGTATTAGTAAAACAACCATTTTTCAACATTCACATAACACTTCTTAGGCAGTACTACTCAGGTAGAAGTTTGAATAGACTTTGCTTCTAAAACAGATGTTACTCTTTTCTCCAAAACAGGTTGAGTCCTCTTGGAATATCAGGAAACTGAGCGCCACACTGTGCTGGTTTGAGGTATGATTTCCAGCTGCAAGGTTTTAGGTTTTTATTGTTGAGAAAGTTATTTTTCTGTTGTCATTACTTCATTTTGGGTAATTCAAGCTATTCTGTTTGAGAGTGGGAAGCTTTATTTTGCAAATTTGTGGTCATGAAGCCAATTAGTATTTTGGAAATTGGGGAAGGGAAATATATTTTGGAAGAAGAACAGGGATGTGGTCTGTTGGGGGAGAATGTGGGTGGAGGCATGTTTGCAGATTGGCAGATCCTGGAGCTTGGCACTCAGGGTTGGGGAGCAAACCTAGGTGATGGTGGCCCACCAGGGTCTGTGCTTGGCCTTTCATATCTGTTACTTCACCTGTTCCTCTGAACAAGTGTGTGAGGTGAGCATTGCTGGTTGCACCTGCAGGCAAAATCAGATCATGCAGCTTAAATAACTTACCCCACGTCCCACAGGCAGTATGGTTTTGATGCTTGCTTTAGGGTAGTAATAACTGTTTTCACATCTGTTTTCTATAAAATAATGGTGCAGATCCCACCAAAAATATCAAAGGATGATATCTTTAAATTTACTAATTTTAAATGAACTGTGGTACGTGAAGAAAATTATTAAAAGTAGAAACTTTAAGAAAAAGTATCAGTTTAAAGAATTTGTTATTGTAGCATCAGTTGACACTCATATTTTGGGTTGCCAAGTCAAGGTTGTTTGTGGTGGCACTTTGTTCACTGAGGAGTAGGCCGCAAGCAGGATCTCTACAGGTACTTCATCAGAGACTCCTACTCTTCCAAGAGTGGCCCGTGGACCAGCAGCTTCCGAGGGGAGCTTATTAGACAGTCTCAGCTCCCCGGCCCCACACATCTGAGCCTGAGTCAGCAGCGAGGCCTGCAGGTGGCTCGCAGGCGAGTTACTGATGAAGAATGTGGCTCTCCAGGCCTCCTTGGGCTCTCCTGTAGCCACTGTCAGCATGCAGTGGAGAAGATGGGCTTTGTAGCCGTTCTTTGACGACATTGAGAGTCGGTGACTAGTAATTTCCTCATATGGGAATTAAAATCTACCTGAAAATCCACATATTTTTGAGTTTACTTAGAAGTTTTTATTATTTTGAGATAATTTTGAATTGAGATAATCTTAATTCCTGTATATTAACAGCTTTGTTAAAGGCATAAGTGTTTAAGATATTGCTGGAGTTTTTTTAAAAGTTCAGAATTCATTAGGTATAAAATATTTTTTGGTAGATATTGAGTATATTTAATCAGAGCTTTCATGGCCTTAAGAGTTAATATACATAGAAATTATCTTGCTCCCTTAGTTTTAATTTTATTTTTCAAGTTTTAATATGATTTCCATTTTTATACTTTGCTTATCAAAAAACAGTTTTAAAAAAATTTTGAAGAAAATTTCCTTCAGCTTCTTTTTTTTTTTAAGGAGTGCTGGGGATTGAACTTGGCCTTGGCACCCCAGCCCCCTGTACCTAGTGTTTTCAGGAAGTTTTGAATTGCTAATGTATCAGTTTGATACCTTTTAAGATAAAGCACTTTTCCAGAAGTCAGGAGCCCGGTGTTTTCTCTTTTATAAGTAAAAGCAAATTACTCAGGTGAATACCAAGCATTACTCCTGCCCAAAGCAAAAAGGAGGGCAGAGCCATTCTGTGCTTCACCCAAGTGTTTCGTATCCTGGGTCTTTGCCATCTTAAAAGGCAAAAGACATAAGCATCTCATTTAAAAACACCCTTTATGTGCACCTGTGTTTTGTTAATGCCACGTGTTTTAGATTTTTATTTGTAGTTCTTGAGACTCTTTGAAACTTTCCTGCTACATAAGGGATTTCTAAGGAGCGTTTGTGGTATGTTGATGTAGTATGAGAGATTGCGAAGACTGCAATAAAATCTCGTTAAACTGTGCAGAAAGAATCTCGGTTCCTGGCTTTGTATTTCTTTGTACTTCACTTCACGATGATCCAGGTTCACAGGTTTTGATTGAGAATGGCTTCCTGTGTCATTGCATACTTTTTTTGTGTGTAACATTTTATGGAAATGACTGCTGATGACAATGGCCCTTCACAGACGTGGAATGGTGTTCATGAAATCCTGGTGTCTTTTGGAAGGAGAGTTTTGTGCTACCCACTTTATCGCCATTTCAAGCTGGTGACAAAGGCCTACAGAGACGTAATAAAGATCTTGCAGCTAGGTAAGATATCAGACTTGCAATTGGGAGTGGGAAAGTTGTGAGTTTTTAGCATTTGAAGACTTAATCATGGTTTTTGCTTTGTTTTTGTGTGATAATAGCAAAAATAGTCAAATGGAAGCCTTCCCCAGGGGTATAAAGTAATAGTCCCTCTGCATAGACATGTACTCACCCAGAGGCCTGCTGCTCTTCTCCAAGAGGAGTGGGTGGGAAACAGCATGCACAGTGTTCCAAACCAGCTCACCTTGTAGCAGGTGACACCGTTCAGTATTCCTTGAAGGCCTGTGATTTTCTAGGCACCATGGCGGGACTGTGGGTATAACAATAATTGCCTGCTCCCGTGAGGGTTGGGCTGTGTCAGAGATGATGAGTGGGTTGCTCAAGGCAGAGTGAGAGGAGCTCTGTTGGGCAAGTGTAGGATCATTTGGGAGGACCTGTCACCTGGACTTGGGAGGTCAAGGAAAAGTACAGCTACTGGGAGGGCTTTGCTGCTACATTCCGCCTGAGAAGACAGATACTCACTAGCCTGAAGGATGTGGAAACTTCCAGGCTCCAAAATAAATTGCAGAGTATGTAAGTGTGTAATTGCTAAGATGATGACTGTGAAGGAATGGCATCCATTTGTGTGTGCGTTAGCTGTGGCACAGTCATTCAGAAGCCACTTCACTACTTCATCGTCCTTCTTAGACTTCCCACCTGCAAGTTCTTGTCATTCTTCTGCCGTTAGACAGACGTGTTTCTGGGAGCCTGGTTTCAGACTTGAGGATGAAGGGCAAGACGGGAGTCCATACTTGTGAATCCAGTGATGCCTTGGCCTCGTGGGGAGGTTGCTGTTGCCAGTGGCTGTGATTCTCCTGTTAGGTGGTTTGTCCCCTGTGTGACCTTGCCCCTGGGGGAGAAAGGCATGTTTGAAGAAGATCCTCTTAAAGTAGGTAATAATTGTAAAGATGAATCACTGTTAAATGAAAGATGCCTTTCCAGTCATTAGTTAGAGTAGCCTATTCTATTTTGAAAGATTGTTGATTATAGGATAAAAGAGCTAATATCATTAAGAAATCTAGCTTCTTAAACAGTGGAGGGATAATCTGCCTCTTTTTTTTGAGATATTATTTTTTCTTGCCTACTGTCCAAGATCTTGAATTGCTAAAATCACCTTGAAAATCAGTCTATAAATGACTGTATGTAGAACTTGAACCACACATCACAATTAATTGTTTTTTTAAGTCAGGCTAGATTATCTGGGCATTATTCATAGATTTAAACCGCAAGAATTCCTAGATTGAAGCAGTATGTGATTATCCTATTACGTCATGGCTTCTGGAGGAGCCAGTGAAGTGTGTGGCTGCGCCCGTACTCATGCTGGCTCACTCGCTCTCACTCATACAGACAGTTACTTGTTTCTTTTTATTCTGGGAAATAATCCAGTTCTCTGCTTTTTTTGAGAAGTAATCAGTTCTGTGATTGCATAACCTAAAATAAACTTGATTGCCTTGACTTGCACTCTAATCAATTATTCAAACACTTTTACTAGGTCAGAATTGAAATGGAGACTTTGCTTCATTGTCACTCTGATAAGAAATAGTTTTATCAGCTGCATTATGATGGCAGCAGGAAACTTGAAATAACACACTGCGGGCCTCGTTACTGAAGTGAGTCTGAACCTACTGCAGACAGGCACGCCGGGGCTGAGGTTGGTTAGTGCCAGACGTAGGACCCGCCCATCTAGAATTCACACCCTGAGATGCAAGGATGGCAGGGTCCAGGTGACAGTTGTGACCAGAATCCACCACAGGGATGCCAGGATTGTCACTGAAGACTCATTTGCATGGACACCGCATCATTGGGTGATGGTGGCTGTAGTCTGGCATCTGGTTTTGTCCTGGAATGAATTTGTGCTCCGTGGAATTCACAGCAGCCGAGACATTGTGTTTGTGTATACACGGTCAGTGTTGTGCTTCCCCAGCGGAGGGCATTGGGTAACTTCCCCAAAGAAACGCTGGTCTCGAATGAGCTTCTGAAACCCCGAGAATCTACAGAACACTTCATCATAACTGATGGGCTAACGTCGCAGTTTTCAAGGAGCCAGGAGTTGGCTTTATCTGCCTCACAGTGGCCTTCTGAATATCCTTTCATAGACCTTCACCTCTTAGGTTTTTGTGTCTTCCCACCCTCCCTTCCCTCTTCCAGAAGGCTGTGTTTATCTCTTGAAGTTTCTGGATGTTTGATCTTAATTCTTTAAGGGCAGAAAATCCAGCTTTGCCCCTTCAGTACCGTTCTAGTGCTCATGCGGGACCTTGCCCATGGCGCTGCGCGTCCTCCGTCTGTCACCTGCAACTCTCCCTTTTATCTTCAACTCCCCCCTTTTTTCCTTTTGTCCTTGTCTCCTCAGCAGCTTTCGCTGCCTCCTCCTTGTCCATTCCCTGGGAAGAATGAGGGGAACCCTTCATGGAAGCACCTTGTGGCTGCTGTTGGACAGTGGAAAATAAAAGTAGAGGGGATGAGAAGAGCCTTTCTGATGCGCTTCACAGGGCTTATTCTGCTTGGGAGTGAGAAGTTTCAGGTTCATATTTGATCATGTATTATGTATGTAGTTTACTGAGTGCTCGTGTCTCCGTCACTGCAGCTAATGAGGTTGTCCTCTCTCTGTGTCTGTGAGGAGGGCTGGGTGGGGTGAGGGGGAGGGAAGCACAGCCTCATTTTTCCTCCCAGTTCCCCTTTGAGCTCCTTTGATGTCTGGCCCCCCTGGGTGGAATAGTTACTATTTCCAGGTCTCCTGTAATAAATACCCAGTAACTTTTTCCTATCACTTTAGATAGCAAACAAGTTTTCTCATCACTTCTAGTTGCAAGAGGAGTCCAATTTTAGTACTTACAATGTTCACTTTGAGCTTTATTTAAAAAGTCCCCCCGGCTTCCGCGGTGTGGGTCTGGCTGGTGGGGAAGCAGCAGGGAGCAGGAGGCCCCGTGGCTGTGGCTGTTGCTGTCTCGGGAAGGACCCTTGGCTTCCAGAGCAGCCCTCCTCTCAGCCAGCACAGGCTGCCCTTCCCTGCTGTGCCAGGCCCCACACCTCACGGTTGCAGCTTCCAGGGCAAGTGGGTTGTCCTCTCCCAGAGCCTCTTTCAGATAGGGATTTGGTCCTGTCTTGTCCTTGGTGACTTCAGTGGAAATGAACCAGAAAGAGTAAAGCTGGAACGGTAAGGATTAGCTTCTTTCTTTGTGCCACCATTAGGTTCAGCTACTTATTTATGTATTTTCTTTCTTTCTTACTTACCAACCAGAGATTGAGCTCAGGGACACCCGACCACTGAGCCACATCCCCAGCCCTATTTTGTATTTTATTTAGAGGCAGGGTCTCACTGAGTTACCTAGTGCCTTGCTTTTGCAGAGGCTGGCTTTGAACTCGAGATCCTTTTGTCTCAGCCTCCCAAGCTGCTGGATTACAAGTGTGCACCACCACCCCTGTCTTAGGTTTTGCTCTTTAGATGCCTCCTAATCACATTTCCCTTGCATTGTGACCCTGAGGGTGGGGAGAAGACAGCGTCAGAAAAGTTAAGTTAGAAGCCCAGCTGCCGGTCTGTGTTGCTAGAGGTGTAGCCTGTATTTGACTCAGGGTCCCACCTAAAGTCTGTGCTGTATCTCCATTGAAATTGTTATGAATGGAATTATATCAGGTCTGAGATTGGCCTCAGAACAGTCCATCCTGGGCAGTAGGAAGTGGCAGGGTGCTGCTGAAACACACTTGGCCACAGCTGATGTCGCTGGCCAGTGATGAGTGCGTGGTGGTCATGATACTGGCCTCTCTGTCTTGTACATGTTGTGATTTTCCTTTATAAAAAGTTGCTTTGTTTTGTTTTCTCCAAGTCTATGTTCTCAACCACTGTACCTCTGTGTTTCAAATTTAAATTTATCCATCATTGTGTGGAAAACGTATTTACATTTGGGCAGTTGTATGAAAATTTGTTGGCTAATAAAAACAGTGCAAAGTTAGTTTTTTGTTTGTTCTCTCTGTTTTCAAGGCTGGTAGGAACCTGCCTTTCTGCACACACTTGGAGTCTGGTGAACAGCAGTTCCGGGTAGGCTGCAGCCCAGCAAGCCACCCTCAGGGGTCTAGCTGTCGTCACAGTCAGAAGCTGGCTTGACTTCAGATGGCCAGTAGCCCTTCGGTCAGCCATTAACTGAGCTCAGTAAGAACCAGCTTTTCAGAAATTACTGCTTACTAACATCTTCTGGAGGTAGAACTTGATCAGTGTGAAAGGAAAGAAGAGCCAGGGCACCCAACCCAGGGCTTGGGGTTGATCTTTTTTAAGAAAAATGGATGTTTAAGAAACTGAGGTATGGTAAATCCCTCGTATGAGCTTCAAATTCTGATGAGACCTTGAAGGTGAATTTCTTTTTAATGTTTAAATTCTGTTTATTCCAGTCAGTTTAATTGCAAATACTCTAAAAAATTGAATTGTAGAGGAGATAATATACAACTAGACTACCAAGGATGAAATCCTGACGTTGTCCAATGTTCTGTTTGTCTGTATTTAATTTTTATGCATTCCTGGTTTGGGACATTTTAGAGAATTGTTACCCCCTTGATTTCTGCTCTGAAGCTGTCCTAGGGTGACTCGACAGGCATTGTCGTGCTTGCTGCGTTGGCCTGGATCCTGGAAGTGCAGTAGCTCTGATGGACAGGGGGCACAGAATCAGATGCTGCCAGGTTTTAAACAATTTTTTCTGTTTTCATTTGTAGTAAGAAATTGAAAAGAAAGATATGGGTAGT
Source organism: Glaucomys volans (assembly GCA_020662805.1). Taxonomy (NCBI): domain Eukaryota; kingdom Metazoa; phylum Chordata; class Mammalia; order Rodentia; family Sciuridae; genus Glaucomys; species Glaucomys volans. The sequence continues at coordinate 432,146 of JAJEJO010001750.1, forward strand.
AAAAGCGCAAGCCAGGGGAAGTGATGGGTTTAAAGCATTTGGGACTCATAGCTGCCTGCAGAGGGGACTCTGCTTTATTAGACTTCCTAGTCTCAGCTCCTGCCGCCGGAAGTCTGTGTTGAGGGCTGACAGTTCATCTGATGGTGGATTCACTCACCAGTGTCTTCTGTGCAGGGCACCCTTGAGGCCAGAGCAGTAGCAAGGACTTGGCCAGGGGCTTGGTGTCTGAGCGGAGCCTGCACACTAGCAGGTTCGCTCAGATGCAGTCAGACCGTGGGAGGTATCTTCCAGAACGTTTCCTGGGGGCAGGGACTGCTTATGGTTGTATGGGGTTTGAATTGGGGCTGGGGGAAGCTGGTGCTGGTCACCCAAGGTGATGGAGAGCATGAGGAGCTCAGAGTAGCAGAGTGTTTTCAGGGCAGATTTATCTTTTGGAACCAGATGATGGAAAGTCCATGTGCCCTCTGATCTGAGCTTTTGCCCTGTATCCTCTGAACTAGTGGATGGTCCCTAGTCGTTTAGAATTCATGTCTCTACTTCTTTAATTTTATCACTGGATTCCTGGTACTTGTTCCTGTTTTCTTCCTCATGTTCTAAGTTGGTTTTGGACTTTTTATTTCCTAATGGATGCCCCATAGCTATTACTTTTTCTAAGACTGGAACAATCATGATGCTTTCAGTAAATTTAAAATATGTGAAATTAAAGTCAAATGTTGAAGCAGTGTTTGTGCCAGTTGTGGCGACCGTCTGCATGCCGCCTCACACCAGGCCGAGAGCGGGGCGTGCAGTCTGCTGGAGCGCTGCTGCCGGCGGTGGGGGAGGCCTGGGACTGCGCAGAGTGGGTTCCTCCCATTCCTGTCCCTTCCTCAGAGTGCAGGTCTGTGCCCTGAATCTCTAGTGGGCCCACGATTCCCGTCTTACACGCCACGTGTCCTCGGAGCACGTGGGTTTGTACCTGTGTCCCACAGAGGAGGGTGTTGTCTGTGAGTGGAACCTGAAAGGGAAGAGAACCAGAGTCTGGGCCTCCCCAGGATTCCTGCTAGCCGCTGAACATTGTCAGCCGCAGAAGACAAAGGCGTTCAGCTGCCTTCATGGTAGGTTTTCATTATATTGGTGTGTATATGATTTTTTGGTTGATAAAATACAGCATATGTGCAGCATTTCCTGCATGTGTTTTATATCGTGCATTGTCTTTCATTGTCACAAATGATCATCAGCTTACTAAGGTTATTCAAGTACAAAAAAAATCCCTTCAAATATTTTTATTTATTTTTATTTAAAAAAAATTTTTTAGTAATAGATAGACACAAGGTCTTTATTTTACTTATTTATGTGGTGCTGAGGATCAAACCCAGTGCCCCACGCATGCAAGGCAAGTGCTCTACCACTGAGCCGCAACCCCAGCCCCCAGATATTTTTAAATATTAGTATTTTTTGAAAATTTGAATTAAATAGTAATGCTTACTGGGGTGTGATGGCGCGAAATCAGCTCATCCATTACACTTTTATACAGCTGAAGTTTACCTTCCACTTCTGTGCTATTCAGGTTAGGTTTTATTAATTTCTGCAGTTGGTGAGCTGAGCGGTGTAAAAAATAGGTTAGTTACATGGTTTGAAGGTACAGATTTTTTTCTTGTTGTTTTTAACCTATAAATGCCTCTTTTAAGTCAGGTTGTTACTATTTTTTGTTCTTTTGGTAATGGTGATTGAACCCAGGGGTGCTTTACCACTGAGCTACATCCCCATCTCTTTTTATTTTTTTATTTTGAAACAGGATCTCGCTACTTTGCCAAGGCTGGCCTTTAACTTGTGATCCTCCTGTCTCAGCCTCCTGAGCTGCTGGGATTACAGGTGTGCTTCACTGTACCTGACTTAAAGTCAGTGTTAAGGTTTTTCTATTTAGGAAATAATACTTCTGTCTACTTCCTTTAAGTAAAAAGATACCTAAAATTGTATATGTTTAATACAAATTGGGGGGAACAAAGAAAAAAATGTGTTATTTGACACTAGTGGACAGAGTTCTGTTGCATATTAGTGTGGAGACATAAATTAATATAAGATTTAGAGTTTCTTCAAAAGTTGATATTGAGAATGTAGCAAGTAACAGACACGTATTTATTCACCAGATATGAATCAGATCTGTTCTCCGCACAGTATTATAACAGAATCAGTGAAGAGTTATACGGGGCACATGTCCTGGTCCTGGGGCGGCTTTGGTATGACAGGGATGAAAGGACCAGATGAGATACAAAAGATAATTATGAGACACAGAGCAGGTCTTTCTTAAAGTCGTTAGTTGCCCCCAGTAGTCCAAATCTATGCTGTGTGGCTCTTGAACTGAGAAGTCAGTAGTTAAAAGAAGAAGGAAAAGAAGAGTAGTGTTTTGTGACATATGAAGTTATATGGAGTCTGCACATGAGCCCCCGTAAATAAAGTTTCGTTGGAACACAGTCAGGCTCATCCACGTGCATATTGTCCACGGCTGTTTTGTGATTTGACGGCAGAGTTGCAGGAACTGTTACATGGCCTACAAAACCACAGCACTTACTTTCCAGCTGTGTCCAGAGGAGTCAACCGCCCCCCTCAGGTGGATGCACAGGGGCTGGAGGCAGCCCTTCGGGTGAGCGTGGCCCTGGCAGCCTTCCGCCCCACCCCAGGGCCCGGCGCTGCCTGGGTTCGGGTGTGCACGGCTGACTTGCTCGCTCGCTCGCTCTGGAGTGGGCCCCTCCACTCAGGAGCCTGGGAGGCCAGCAGGAGTGAGGAGGCCCAGGCGAGCTGGGGAGGCGCAGCCCAGCTGTAGCCTGCGGTTGCCAGTTTGGGCATGGTTTTTATTTTTAGTTTTTTCTTTTCTTGGGGGGGGGGGTGTTTAAAGAAGTAGAAAGTAATGGTCTTTAGTGTGACCATTTGAAAAAGTTTATGAACCATGAAGCAAAAGATTGTAAATGACCCGCAGAGCCCCAGCGTGTCTGAGGGCCGGGTCGGCCTCGGGACCCCGGTCTTCAGGTCTGCTCTAAAGCAGGCTGTGCCAGCTGTCTTCCTCACACCCTCGGGACCTGCCGGTTTCTCGGCCTGAGGGCTGCACCAGGCTCTGCTCCTCAGACCCAGCGTAGCCCACATCTCAGCCCCGTGCAGGCCCTGAGAGGAGGCCGGGATGACAGAGGTGGCCTTAGATGTCCTGTGTCCTCTAGGTAGCTCGGAGGAGAGCCTTGGGGAAGCTGCTCCCTGACCACACCTCTCTCTGCTCCCCCGGGGTGCTTAGGTGTGTGTGGAGGGGTGACCAGAAGGAAGCCACCAGCACAGGACTAACGAGTGAGGCCCCAGTGTGGGGAGTGGAGGAGGCAGGGTGGAGGGGGAACAGGGCTGAGTGTCCAGCATGCAGCACATCCACCCCTGTGCTGGGGCCTGGGCTGTGATAGGAGAGGAGAGAACCTTGGCGGCCCTGTGCCCCACAGGGGCCTTACTCAGGGAGGGCCCTCCAGAGTGTGGTGTCGGCCTGTTGATGGACTCGAGGAGCCTGGACCACCTGGCAGCAGCTCTTAGTGTGGAGTCAGGGAAGGGGCGGGGCTGGTGGCACATTGAGGGGAGCAGACTCCTCCTGTCTGGACCTGAGGTACCCTGGGCTAGGCAGTGTGACTGGAGGCGAGGAAGTGCCGGGATCCTGACCCTGTGTGACCTGCTGGCCTCCTTCCCCTTGCCACACTCACATGCTTGTTGTCTCATTTTAAGTCCCAAAGCAGTTCTTAGGAATGGCCTCTGAGTTCACCCTGTGGGAGAGACTCACACTGAGCACCAGGCAGCGAGGCCCGCAGCTCTGGCTGCACAGTGGGGTTTCAAAAGGCCAGCGTTTCCCCGTGCATCTTCCCCTTAGCTTTTCTGCCTTTTCACTTCCTATATAAATGGCGATTTTTGGTGTATTCCACCTTGAGCTTGGATGCTGCCCTCCTGACTGTCTAAAGAAGCTGAATTTAGACATGCTGCCATTAGGAGTTTTTTGTTGTTGTTGTTGTTGTTGTTGTTGTTGTTGTTTTTCT
>JAJEJO010001750.1:436276-470879 GCA_020662805.1 Glaucomys volans
TTTTGTTGTTGTTGTTGTTGTTGTTGTTTTTCTATTTTGGTACTGGGGATTGAACCCTGGGGTGCTTAACCACTGAGCCACCTCCCAGGCCCTATTTTGTATTTTATTTAGAGACAGGGTCTCACTGAGTTGCTTAGGGCCTCGCTCAGTTGCTGAGGCGGCTTTGAATCTGCAACCCTCCTACCTTACCCCCCTGAGAAGCTGGGAGTACAGGCGGGTGCCACTGCGCCTGGCACAAGCACTGCTTTGGCAGGTGGCACAAGGAGGAGGGTGGCGTTTGTGTCAGGGCTGTCCTTCCAGACCAGCAAATCCTGCTACTACAGAAAAGATAAAAGTAGCCTTGGGTTATGTTTCTCATTTGGACTTTTGATGGTGCAGCGATGTGAGAAAGTCAGCCACATTCTTCCAGGGGGTAGGTGCCATAGGGAAGGAGTCATTAGGCTGCTTCCTCTGCCTGTGTCATGATGCAGTGACCGGTGGAAGTCCTCAGAGCTCACGTGTCATACTGGCGCCTCTTAGCTGAGCAGCGTGACCGGGTGTGTTCGGAGCTAGGCAGCTGTCCTCTGGGGTAGGTTAACACCCAGACTTGATTGAACAAGATCACACAGTTTGCAGGACATTGACGTTGTTCTGGACCAGGGAGGAAGGATGACTATCAGGTCCTTTTTGTACACAGGGTGGTGGATGCTGACCTGAGTGTATTGCCCAGCGGCTGCAGGTCAGGCGTTCTTGTTCTCCACACCTGGCTGTGATTTGGGCCAGCTCCTTCAAAGCCTTGATCCTCATTTTCCTCTGATGAGACAAGAAGAAATCACCCACCTCCCGGGGCTGGTGGTGTGACGGATGCTGGGTGGCTTCTAATCGCTGTAACAGAGGTCGCACCAGGCATGGCACAGGGACCCTAAGCCGGTTTGGGGGGAATTGGAATGAACTCTCTTCCCACAAGTAGTGGTCGATTGAAACCTGGATGGTGGGTTGGGATTGGATTGAGATTTGTTGATTTCAAGCAAAAGGGAAATCTCCACAGTCTGTTTGCTTCATGTTAATTTTGTCTGTGAATATAAATGTCATTTTAATAACAGTACTTTTTCAGACTAAACTAGCCCTTAAAATAGTAACTCATTGCTTCAAGTGTGTGTTTCTTCTTACAACTCAGAATTGTAAAAACTTGAATAGCATTGGGGAATTTGAGTATAAAAAAATTACATAGGTGGGGAAGGTCCCCCCCTCCTTTTTTTGGGTACTGGGCCACACCTCCAGCCCCGAGAAGCTTTTTTAATGCTGACTTTAACATATGTCTGTGTTAATTGTTGGGGACTTGATTTTACATTCTGACCTAATGTGGCCTGATGCTGAAGCAGGTTACCCTGCTTCAATCTCTTAATTTTGATTAATTTGACACAATCTTTCTAGCTTATCTCATTACGTCTGAATGGTGTATGAAAATTAATGTTAAAAATACCTGAGATCCCTTTTGATCATAAGTTCTCATCAGAATCCCAGAAGCCTAGCCACGTATCTGAGTTCCATATTTTAAGATGGTGGTAAGGTGGACTTTCATTCTGAGATGATTTTATAAACTAAGACCAAGCAGTGTTTTCCTCCAGGTCTTTAAAATAACCGCCCCTAACCTTCTCTTTCTGGCTTCTCCTGTCACACTGCTCAAAGCTGCAAGGGCAGAACAGGTACCCAGCCCGAGCTGCCGGCCGCCGTGGCATTCCGGCCGCTGCAGGGGGATGCGCTCCTGCCCGTGAGCCAGAGCGTGCAGCCCTCTTCCAGAGCTGGCCCCTAGCCAGCAAAAACTTCCTGGTCATCTTGGAGGATGGGGGCCATTTCTCAAGTGCCTCCGACCTCGGCCGCTCTGTCAGGAGATGGTTGCCAAGCCTCGTCTGCTGAGAGACTCTGGGTGCCAGGGGTGCCTTTTGAGAGCGGCTCTGGCCTATCTTCCTTTTAAGACGAGTGACCCTGGGGCGCCACCTCTGCCCCGCAGGGAAGCAGGCTGCGAGCCCACCTTCCTGTGCAGGAGGGGCGGGGGTGTGCTCACCCTGGGGACCGCCCCTGCTTTCACCATGGTCTGTGTTCCTCGTGTGGCCATTGTCTTTCTGTGGGTCATCGTTAGGCAGCCGTTTCCCTGAAGGAGACATCTGTGCCTCTTGTCACGTACAGTGCCAGCGTCCTCCTGTGTGAGCACGGAGCTGGGTCTCAGCCACTCCTGCAGGAGCAGCCTGGCCTCTCAGCCTCCCCAGAGTGAGGGGCCCCCTGGCTGCGGGGAGGGACGCCCGGAGAGGCTCTGCCCGCCTTCCTGCGGTGAGACTTGCTGCCCCTTCTCTGCTTTGGACCAGGCAGTGAGCTGCCTGAGAATGTCCCTCCTGCAGTGCCTTTGAGCAGAAGGAACTGTCTTAGATTTGGGCCTTCGCAGTTGCTGATGCTCCAGGATATGTGACAAGCTTGTGACTAGATAAAGCCCCTTGGCAGCCAGGGATTGGGGGTCCCCTGGGCTCTGGCCACTGGTCAGGTGACAACCTAGAGAGGGCCAGCTCTTCCCTTGCCATAGCTGCTGGATGAGTGGCGGAATGTAGGGACACACCTTAAGATGGCGACCGCAACAACACCACCCTCGGGGCATAAGCCCCCCTCACCAGTGGTACCACCAAGGTGGTGGCCTAGGATTGGCCCATTCGACTTCTGTGAACGTGAGCAGCTCCGGCCACCATTAAATCTTAGGAGACCTTTGTCCTGCAGGCTTTGATGTGTGCTGCATGGGCTGTTTACCTTTAAGGTGATTGGCCCTGCAGGTATCTCCTCTCCTTTCTTTGTTTCTTTCCCGCTCACTCGCCCCCTTATACACCTGCTCTCCTCCTCCATTAAACCGAGATTCTTGCTGCACAGACTCCCGGCTGGTGTGCGTTTTTCAGCCGTCGACACTCACCATCCTGCCTGACCCCGTGCCCCCCCCCCCGGCTGGTCCTAGGGTGGGCACCCAACCTTTGTTGTTCGGTGGGAAGGAACAACAGCGGAAGTGTGAAGGCCTGAGGAGCGGTCAGCGCAGAGGAGACCCAAGCCCCCAGCCCTGTCCGCGGGCACCTGGCCCTGACGCTGACGGAGGCAGACCCAGGGGTCGGGACAGTGGTGCAGGGAGGTGGTGTCAGAGCGCCTCTTGCTCTGGGTTGGCCAGTGGCAGCCGCCTGGTTGTCTTCACGTGTCTGTCACAGAGAGCTCTGTGGACATAGTTTAGTGAAGCTTACAGAAGTTAAAACCCAGGCTCTGAAGAGAGTGCATGACTTCCCGTTCAGAACAGCCTGGCGTGTGATTCTTAAAACAATTTTCTCATCTGAATATTGCTTCTCGGTTGTTTGAACAGCTTTGTGGTGGCACACGCCCGCAGTCCAGCTGCTCAGGAGGCAGGGGCAGGAGGGTCACTTGAGCCCAGAAGTTCTGGATTGCACAGGGCAATATAGTGAGACTCCTCTGGAAAATAAATACATAAATAAATGGAATAATTTAAAATGCTAATTAAAATTTGTGATGATTTTTGTCAGTGTCTCGAGTTGCTTCTTGGTGGAGCGTGTCCGAGTGTTTGCTGAACCCTCCTCGGGGATGACTCGGCACGTAGGGAAGGTAGAGGGTGCCCGCTGCACTCCACGCAGGAGGTGCCGGCCACAGCTCTCACGCTTGGTTGGTGGCCTTGAGGCAGGTACCATTGACCACTTGTCTGGGTACATCCACCTTTAGGATATCTAATGTGTAATTCTCATTTTTGAAAAAGCAGGGATCAGAACATGCACATACGGTGCAATTTCTTTGCTTTAAAGACATTTAAAAGATTTTTTTTTTTTTTTTGCACTTGGAATTGAACCCAGAGTTGCTCTACCACTGAGCCACATCTGTAGCCCCATTTATTTTTTATTTTGAGACAGGGCCCTGCTCAGTTGCTGAGGATAGCCTTTAGTTTGTAATTCTCCTGCCTTAGCCTCCAAGTTGCTGGGACTTCAGGCGTGTGCTACCTCATCTGGTTTATTTTTATTTTTTGTTATTTGACTTTTCCTTTTATCTTGATGTTTCTTTTCACATTATGACTTTACTGCTTGTTAGTGATAGGTGGGAGGTTTGAACTTGTCTGAGGCTCTTAGCAGGAGGGCAGCCTCACTCGAGTGAATCTGCTAAATGAAGGTCTGTAATTTCACTGGGCATGGCTCCTCTCAATGAGTGACCTTAGCTCCATACTCTTCTTCATAAAAATCTCTGGGGTAGGGTCTGTCCTCAGTGCCCACCCTTGAGTTAGCTTTCCCCCGTGATCTGGCCACTGCATCATCTCCCTCTCCTGTCGCAGTCTGCCAGACTCATCGCCTGCTCTCCTGGTTGCCCAGCACAGACCTGCTTTAGCCAAGCAGATGTGTCAAGCCCTGCGTTTTCTGATCAGTTGCTTTTGTTAGTATGTAGGGGCCCTTGGGAGGCAGCATTCTGGGCCATCCCTCTGTAGAGAAGAGTGTTCATGTCACAAACCAATTGGGTTTCTGGTGGAGATCTGTGCTTGACTTCTAAAGTTCAAGTTAGGAGGTTATCATAAAGCTAAACTTCTTCTGCACCTCCCTCCCGCCAAGAGGGGAGAGGGAGACAGCAAGCAAGAGAGAAAGTGATGGGCACATGCCGGCTGTGATCATGACCTTCCCTGTGGCAGTGAAGACTTGTTGAGAAGTCCCTACAGGTTGAGCTCTCTCTTGTTCTTTGGATAACACAGATAAGGTGGCTAACTTGGTTTCCTCACGTGTGCGATTCTGATGCTGTTTCCTTCTGCTTCCTTGAGTCTCTGCCTTTAATGTTACCACTTTGTAATTAAAATCAGCCTGGGGGCCACCCACGCTGATCATTTGACATAGCTAACCAGGCCACTTCCATAGGTCATAGCTCTGGTGTTGTCTTAACAAGACAAACTTGACATCTTACAGTTGTAGCCCTTGAGTGTTACTCATTTCTCTTAGCAAACAATCTAGCTGTGGAGCTTTGATTGGCATTCTTCCCGTCCGCATAGGAGGAGGCCACATGGTGAACACTCTCTGTCGAGTCAGGACCTCTGTTTTCAAGGGTTTACTACCTCCTTAGCCCTTGAATGAGAAAAATCTGGTGGGGCTGGGGATGTGGCTCAGTGGGTAGAGCGCTTGCCTAACATGCACAAGGCCCTGGGTTCAGTCCCCAGCACCACTAAAAAAAGAAGAAGAAAATGTTGTGATGTGGACTGAATGGGCCAAGAATGCAGAGGTTGCATGGCACTGTGGGAGGCCAGCAAGGTTGGGACCAGGTCCTGGCCCATCAGCTCAGCGGCATGTGGGGAAGGTGTATCTCGCCATCCCACCCTGGGACTCTCCTGAGAAGTGAGCTGGGAGGGAGGGTGTGGGGGGAGCAACTGAGTTTCCTTTCCACTTTTTAACTTTGCTGGGTTTGTAAAGAATCCTGAGAACTAGGAAGTCAGCCCAGGACTTCCTAGAGGGACCAGGACGTTGATAGGAGGCGGTGTCAAGACTGGAGAAGAAAAGGAGCCAGCTGAGCAGAGGCCTGGAAACGGTCAGTGGAGACCTTGGAGGCTCACAGGGTCCAGGTCTGAGCGGGAGTCTGCATGGGATAGGTGCTCAGGCGGTGGTGGAGAAAGAGCATTTCCAGGAAAGATCACCAGGACCAGTGGGTGACTTATGGGAGGAAGGAGGCGCAGGGGTGTGAGCTGGGTGCCCTGTTTCTCGTCCTTTCTTAAAGTGCTGATGGAAGACCCATGTTGCTCAGGCTTCCCCCTCAGGCATCAGTCAGCCACCGTCAGCCGAGGTTCCTGCTCTGTTCAAAGTGCTTTCTAGTGTTAAGTGTATTAAAATGTTGGTGGCAATAGTTTTGGGATCTTGCAATGTGGTCTTCTCCCTCATGGTTCTTTTATAATCTAAAAGTCTAATGGGAAAAGCCAGTGAAGACAAATCCAGGGTCTCACGAATCCAGCCCAGCGTGCAGCACGTTCACGTCTCACAGCTGTGAGGACGGGGTGCTCATAAGCTGGCAGTGCCTTGTGTGCAGATCAGAGGAAGCGGTGTGACTCGGGGTTAGGACTTTGCCCCGTGGTTAATAACTTCAGGGGATGCATGGAGTTTGGAACACCTAGGGAATTGTGGGGTTGTAAAAGGCTGCTTTTGTACACTTTGGTTGGATTAAAATTAGGTTCATTTAACAACCAGGAGGAGGCAATTAGGATGAACAAGGCTTTAATGATTGATGGCTCTTTTTCAAGTGATTTTTGTCAGCTCAGTTCTGAGGTAGTGCTGTGATGTTTTAGTTTCAATCTGAGTTTTCTTCAGTTTTTAGGTGGAAATTTTTAATAGTACTAGGTAATTTCTTGATGGAAAATGTTGCCCAAAGAAATAAAGAAGTTTGAAAACTAAAATTAAATTCTCTGTTATTTTGAAAGCTTGAATTAGAAAAACATTGTTTGAAGTATGATGCTGTTTCTAGGCATGGGGTCTCAGCAGCTCAGGAGACTGAGCAGGAGGACCACAGGTTCAAAGCTAGCCTCAGTAATTGAATGAGGCCCTAAGTAACTTAGTAAGGCCTTGTCTCAAAATAAAGCACCCCTAGCTTCAATCCCTGATACCAAACAATAAATGAATAAATAAATAAAAATTTAAAAATTATGACATTCTTAAATATTCATTCAGTTAGGAAAACTCCTTTTGTTTAATTGACACAGTTCACAGAAATTTTATGATAGCCACAATTTAATTGACTGTAGCAGTAGAGAGTATTTATTGATAATCCTTAAGGAAAGAAAGAAAGGGTTTTGGACCTAATATGACTAGTATTTTTTCATATACTAAAGGAATATTTAAAATACTGTTAAGAAAAACTGTTCTTAAGAAATGATCAAAACTTTGAGCTGCTTTGGGTATATTACTCCTTGGTGTCTGAATTTCTCAGTTAAAAAAATATCAGATGTTTTTCTTTAGGATAACTTGATTTTCTTTCTTTTCTTTTTTCAATTTCCTTCAGGTAAAAGTGCAGTTTTAAAGTGTTTACTGGATATTCACAAAATTCTTCAGGAAAATGACCCTGCGTACATTCTGAATGACCTCTACATCTCCGACTACTGTGTGTGGATTCAGAAAGCCAAGTAAGTCCTGTGTCGCTAAGGAAGTTTTAGGTGCTCTCATTTTTGAAATAGCACTTACCCAGGAAGAAGAAAATGAAATAGCATGGAGAGTTAAGTGTGAATGGGAGAGCAACCCACGGAGCTGCCAGACACTTCAGAAGTGGCTGGATGAGCAGGGGACCTTGGTGGAGGTGCATAGGGAGGGAGGGAGGCGGGCGCAGATGCCGAGGAGTGAGTTTTATCAGAAGAAATTGCACTGACGTGCCTGGAAGTGGGCGTTCATGCTGCATCCTGGCTGTCCAGGAAGCCTCGGGACAGCATCGCACCCTCTGTCCAGGGTGTGTTTGCAGTGGGTGTGAGTTATGTGTATTGTGCCCTCATATTTGACATGCGTAAACATCGTAGGGTGCACCCCGATCAGATCTAATCCAGATGGGAAGTGCGTCATTGACTGACCACCCAGCCTTCCGGTTTTTTGTGTCCGTAGTTCACAGTACAAAAAATGCAACTTCAGAGCCTGAGAGCAGGACTCTCGATAGCGTATATATTGAACACTCACAGATGGGCTCCAGCTCTTGGTATGTAGCATTTTCAAAAGGTATTTACCATTGCCTCACCTGAGGAAGCATAGTAGATAAAATATTACATTTGAAATTGCAGCGAGATTCGTGTCGTGGGGAGTTATCAGACATGACCGGATCCTCTGTCTCGGTACCCAGAGGCTGTTAGTTGAGCTCCTGATTGGAAGGTCCCTGTGTGCCATAGAAATGGATGGCACAACATCAGGCGTGACACACAAAAATAATCGTGCTGTTTTATTATTACTGTGATTGGTCCGTGACTACTTCAGTGTGGTTTTTAATATCCGTTTGACTGTTGGTAAGTGATTGTATCGCAGAGTGAAATATGAAAAAACTTGGCACTGGGTCTGTAGTGTGGAAAGTGTGTAGGGATTGCTCAAGGCGCCACTTAACACCTGGGCAGGCGGGGCCGCCTGTGTGTGCTGGAGGTCTAGGTTTCGCCAGGTGGAAAGTCGAACCTCTAACCACTGAGGTTATGATGGCTGTCAGCACTTCATTTGATCCTCCTGCTAATTAAGCCTATCCAATACCCTGCTGCTGCCGTTTCCTGCTGTTTCTTTCATTTTCTTAATAAATTAAATTGAAATTGTGTGTGTGTGTGTGTGTGTGTGTGTGTGTGTGTGTGTTTTAAGGGTAGGGATTTTGCAAACACATAATGGGTACCAAGTTTGTGCCAGGATCCCATTTCAGTGAGTGCGCGTTTCCCTACTTGTGACATTGTGACATTCTTTCTTAACTACAGTGACGATCACGTTTCATTAAAGTGCAGGAGACACCCCAGGTCAGTGTGGGGATTGTCAGACTTATTTCCTCTTAATTTTTCTTTTAAGATTTTTTTTCTCTTGATTTTAAGTTGCAGGAAATGAAGTGAAATTCTTAGGTTCTTAATATTTAGTCTGTCAATAGTATTTTCTTTGGAAAATGGGTGATGTATTGGGGAGCGGGGGAGAGGGGAACCAGATTTGTAAAAGTGTTTCTTCCACTTCGCCAGTTTGAGCAGAGCTTTTCTCCAGATTGACTGTGTTATTTTACTTTGTGTGTCAAATTTAATGATGATCCAGCTATTTTTCCTTCCTTCGAAATAAACTGTTTCTTTGTTTATCTAATTTTTATTAAGATTCCTAATTTCGTCCTTAAATCTTAAGTCACCGTGTGGTTGCACCTTACCTTTCATCTTTACTTTGAACTTCCTCCCTCTGGTTGCACCGTGGGCACGTGCATGCTTCTCATAACTAATTTCCCCTCACCTTTTGCTTTCTGGTTTGCTGCTGCTTCGTGTGGAGCACCAGTGAAATCAGGCTCCTTATTTTTATGTTGTGTAAAATGGTTGTGTATTTTCCTTAGTCTACACTTGATGGTTTTGATTATATTAAAATGACGTAAAATTTTATTTGAAATACCAGACAAGTATGAAATTCTGACTAGCATAAAAAATACAGCATTCTATTTTTACATTGAGACATTTATTTTGGCAAAACCTCGTTGGAATGCAGGTAGCTTAGTGGGCTGGAGCAACAGCTCCCCTGCGTCTGCTTCAGCGGTTGTGCTCTCCTGCCTCAGGGTGTCCGTGTCTCGGGGCGTGTTTGTAAGCCTTAGGAATGAAAGCTCCTGATTCTTCTTCTGAGTTACAGATTCTGCAGATTATTTTTCTGAAAAAGAGCGTTTCCTGCCTTCCTTCGCCAAAAGCCCTCTTGAAGTGTCTTGTGTGTGGCTCCCTACAGCGTTCCCTGGGTGGCGACTGATGGCGGTGACCTGCTTGAGGTCAGGGCTTGTAAGTGGGTCTGCCTTGTTGACACGTTTGGTTGTGGACATTTTCCAGATGTGCCTCCCACACAACCAGTTGTGCTCCTTCAGGGGTGTGGAAGAAATGCCAAAGAAAGCAGCCCTCCCCTCAGAGGCCTTGTCCTGCAGGGGAAGGACTCCATGGCTGCTGGTCTCCCCGATGTTCCTGAAGCGTGTGGCTGAGAGGTCACTGGCACGTCTCAGGCCTGCCCCTGCTGCGGAACCAGAGCTTTGAGGGCAGTGAGAGTGCCCGCCTTGGCCCTCAGAGTTCCTTGGGAGCACACTAAGTTTTAGTTGAACTGAATGGTACCTTTTAGAGCCAATTCAAAGAGCATTTTTTGTTTTTTTTTTTTTTAAATGTAGCACTTTGAAAAATGTGGATCAGCTTTATTTTTATTGAAATTTTCAACCACATTCAGTATCAGATTTCTTCTTTCCTCTTCTCTTTTGGGGGAGGGAGCAGACCCCAGGGCTTCCTGCGGGCTCGGCAGGCACCACCCTGCTGCTGAGCTGCGTCTGCCTGCAGCCCTCTTTCTTTTGCTTTCCAGCCGGTCTTGTGGGTCGCTCAGGCTGACCTCAGACTTGCAGTCCTCCTCCTGAGCGGCTGGGGTTACCTGTGTGCACCACTGTGCCTGGCCTTCCTCTGTTTCTGTCATCCAGGGCTGCAGCCGTGGGTTGAGTGATGTTCTGACCCAGTGAAGGTTTAGCAGTTCATACCCTTTAAGTCAGCTGGGCCGAGAAAGAATGAAGTGCGGTATGTTGAGCTTTCCTCCCCTTCAGCCGTGGGACCTTAGCGAGCGACTTGTCCTTTCATCTGATGCAACCACTGTTAGTGTTGTAAAACCTCCTCCAGTTGTCTCCCAGGGCATTTCTAAACAACTGGAACTGATAGTACATGTATCGTTTCATAATCTGTTTTAAACTTATGATCGTACTCAAGTAAGTTCCCTTTATAATGTAGCATCTAGTAAGTATGTTTTTTAAATAACTAATTCTTCATTAGTTTTTAACTAATAACTAATTTGGCATGAAAACATAGTTTTCGAATTAAAACATAGTTGTGATTTATGGTTTGGTTTATTTTATTTTATTTTATTTTATTTTATTTTTTTGGAACCAGGGATTGAACTCAGGGACACTCGGCCACTGAGCCACATCCCCAGCCCTATTTTGTATTTTATTTAGAGACAGGGTCTCACTGAGTTGCTTAGGGCCTTGCTAAGTTGCTGAGGCTGGCTTTGAACTTGCAATCCTCCTGACTCAGCCTCCCAAGTCGCTTGGATTACAGGCGTGTGCCACCACGCCTGGCTTATGGTATATTTTAAAATGAGAGATGTGATCAAATAACATATTATTCTCATTTTGCTACATAGGAAAGTTTAGTTTTCTTTTAGGAACGCTGAAATCTAAAATCCTGGCTGTCTTCAGGATAAATCTGAGCTTGTACCTGAAGTGTTAAATCACTTTTTCTCTCTAACCTAGTTTGTGTTATTGTTCATGTAGTGCTGGGGACTGACCCCAAGACCCGTGCATGCTAGGCTAGTGCTTACTCCACCTGTGAACTCAACCCCCATCCTGTCTAGTAAGCTACCTTTCAGAGGTAAGCAGTTGTGGGGAGAAAGAAGAAAAAAATGTGTTTGTAAGGCTGATTCTCTTTACATTGAACTTTGTACTTCGCTTTAACTAATACTCTTGGTGCATTTATTTCTCCATTGCTTTTTGACACACCTTCCCCTAAATGAGATCTTACCTTATGACCCTGTGGACACTGCAGTGAAGGTAGTAGAGGGAAACCCTTCTGTGTCCTCAGTTTTAAGTGGCCCTCCAACCTGCTCTCTGCTGCCTCAGCCGCTCTCTGCCTGTGCCCCGTGGCTTCGGGTGCCCCTCGGAACCACACAGGTACTTAAATTTCTCTCTTCTGGTTCCTGCTGGTTCCTGATGGATCTGCCAAAAGGAGGATTGGGGCCAACTCACAGGCAGAGGTACAACATCAGTGCTGACTGCACAGCGGAGTGGTCTCTTCTCCACACTGCCAAGCCTTACTGTGGCCAGGTGCTGAGGTCGGCATCGGGGTTTCTCTGAGCAAGGGAGACCTATCTTCTTAAAGCTGGTCGTCTGCGGAATACAGGCTGAAGCAGAGTATTAGGCTGTCCTGATCGCAGCAAGGGGATTGCAGACACTGGATGCACTCGGGCCTGGGAAGGCTTCTGTGTGTGAGATATGCAGGCCCCGGGCCCCCTATGCCAGTGTGGAGAGCTGGCGGGGCCTTCAGGAGGGAGGGAGGTCTGTCAGCCCTCAGTGTCCCCTGGTGGGTTAGGATCAGTCCTTGCAGGACTGGTTTGGTTCTCCTGGAAGTGGCTGTTGTGAGGTGGTCAGCCCCTGGTCTTCCATCTGTGTGGGCTTGCTCTCCCCATGCTTTTCTACCAAGCGTGGAGTAGCAGGTGGCTGTCAGAAGCTGAGTTGCTGTGGTGTGTGCTGTTAGACCTCCTGCTGTGTGAGCTCAGCGAACCTCTTCTTTATAAACTGTCACTTCGGGGGTCCTGTCATAGCAACAGGAAACCGACTGAGCCACTTGTGGAGCAGGAGTTGAAGGCGAGAGCCAAAAGATCCAAAAGCATTGGTCAAATGCAGGAGGGGAAGCAAGGCAAAGAACATTTCAGACAGCCGGCCCAAAGGATATGGCCCCTCTGAAGTGCTAGCAAGCACACTCAGGATGGATCATAGTGTGGGAACAGAAATGAGCTTGGAGGTATTTGGACTGTGTCCTGGGAGAGTGGAGCAGTGGAAGAGCCTTAGCTCTGGAGTGGCTGGAGATCAGCTCAGCTTGTGGGAGTGAGTCGGGGTGGGCAGAACTGACAGCTGGAGACTGAAGGGCTGCTTAGGAGGCATGGGGATGAGGATCGAGGTCTGAGCCAGGGTAGTAAGGGAGCAGGAGACTGGTGGCCAGACTTTGGGGTAGTGAGGCAGAATGGGTGACTGATGGGATGCAGGTAGGGACGGGAGGAGTGGAAGGAGAGATGTAGGTTTTGACATGACAGTTACTGGGCCATGGAAGGTGTGTCTGCTGATGACCCTGCACTGGGCAAGGTCTAGGTCGGGAGAGAAGCTGTGTTGCCCTGAGGCCTCTAAGGGAATCCAGAAAGAGGTGGCCAGGAACATTTGGATCACAGCTGTAGGGAGAACAGTTTGGATGGAGGACAGATCTGAATCCAACAGCAGAATGTGCAGATGATCTGCTTGCCTGGAACAAAATAGCAAGAGAGGTTGTGTTCCGGGCTGGGAAGTAGCCCTGGCGTGGGGGAAGATGAGGAAAGCCTGTGTGCCACATGGCGACAGACCTGGCTGCGGCTGTGTGTGCTGGAGGGAGCCTGAGGCTGTTGGTACTTGGATCGCTGTTTATCCTTGGAGTAGGCCTGTGGAGTAGGAGAGGGGCCGTGGCAACTCGTGGTCTCGGGGCTTAGTGAGAAATCCCTGTCTCGGTCTATGTGCTGTGGAGGCCGTCGGAATTCTAAGTCAGCTGGTCGCATAGAATAAACTCACTTGGACTTAGACAGAGCCAGTGGGCCTCATCCGGAGTCTGAGCTTCCCTTGGGTGCCCCGGTGCTGGAGCAGAGCAGGGCCTCCGGAGCTGAAGTCTTGCTGAGGTGCGGCCAGTGGCTTGCTCTCCACCTCGGCTCTCATGCTGCCACTCTTTCTCCCTGCACTTGGAGGAGGGGCAGCTGCTCCACAGTTCTAAGTTGACATGGCCTAACATTCAGTAGAGATGAGCTAGAGCCCCTGGTGTACAGTCCCAGGAGGGAGACTGTGCCTGGCCCATGTGGGTCAATGCCTTCCTCTGTCCAGTTGCCTTGGTTACAGTGGGTGCAGGGGTACCCCCTAAAGCAGTCCCTACAGCCCCAGTGCCCACTTTGGCAATAATAAGTGGCACTCTTCCTCAGAGAACAGTGTCCACCTCAGGAGGACATTGCTGCAGTTCTGCGTCACCTCTGAGTGGTGCTGGGGAGGAGCGGTGGTACCTAGTGTCACCTGTAGTACTGAAGGCGATTTCCAGGATCTCTTACACTCAGCCATGCAGAGGGCTCATCAGCCACTCTGGGTGGCTTTGCTTCTGTGGAGCACGTTACTTCTCTGACAAATAGTAAAGCATTAAGTGTTACATTAGCTGCTAATGATCAGCATGTAGAAATTTCAAGAAACAATTGTGCATAATTTCAAGCAAGTTAAACCTCCCTTGAATTGAAATCATTCTTGGTAAGGTGCCTATTCTGGCCTGTCAAGTTGCTCTTTAGTTTTACTGTTTACTTTTAATTAAACCCACAAATTCATCCTGGATGGAAGTGGGTTTATCTCCACAAGAAAAGATTAGTACATGCCAGTTCACTTGCCTCCGCTCTGCGCGGTTTCGTGTGGAAAGGATTTACTTAATGGTTCCATACCTTATCACCAGCGGTTCAGCAGTGCCCGCTGGGGACGGCTGCTCTTCATTAGACCTCTCTTACAAGAAACGTGCCAATAAATCATAGGATTACAAATGTTCCTACAGACGTAAGACTCAAAGAACCCTTGGTAAACATGCGAATGCTCCCTGTAACTAAGTGCATTGAGAAAACTAATAAAAGAATTATATATCTGAAAAGTAAAGTTTGCTGGGGGTTTTTGTTATTGTTGTTGGTTTTCTTTGTTTCATTTTTTTCATTTGTAATTTTATCCTACTTGGTTTTTTTTCAGATAAACTTCATTTTTTTCAGAATAGGCAGAGTTACAGAAAATTATGGAGAGTTCCCAGACGCCCCCTACCCAGATTCCCTTGGAAGATGGACCTACACTGAGACCAGATTACTGACTAGGGCTTATTTAGATTTCCTAGCTTTGGCCTGATGTTCTTTTCCCAGTTCAGCAGACCACATTATGTTTTGGTAGGATCTGGAGCTCCAGTCAGTGGTGTTCAGCGTGGTGGTGGTGGTCAGTGTCTAATAGCTGGAACACCATTGGAAGTAAGGCAGGATTCTAAGATGTCCAGTTGCCATGGGTTGACCCAAATCCAGGCCTTGAAAAAATAGATCTGACATACTTGAGACTTTTCAGAAATTTAGAAATAGAATTCATTTTTCATTCTTAATTATATGTATCCTGTGGACATTATGATTTTGGTTTATTGATAAAGTCAAGAAGATTTGCAGAAATGAATTGGGCAAGCCTTTACATTTTCCTGCTAATTTTTTAAGATGGAGGAGGTTAAGGAGAGGATCTAAATGAGAGTTCTTGTAAAACGATAGCCACTTTCTAGTGGGTGGATGTGGAGCGCCAGGCCTTTACCTCGCGAGTCCTGGGGATCAGGCCCCTCTCAGCTGCCTCTGAGCCATCCTGTTCCAGCCCCTGACCTGGCTCTGACTTCTCAGGCTCTTGATTTGGGCTGGCTGGAGCCGTGGTTACAGAGCCAGCGCACTTCTCTCAGCTCCTTGCTGGATGGCTCTACCTCCGAGCTCAGGGGAGGAGGCCATAGGAGCATGGGGTGTGGGTGGTGATGGATTTAGTCAGGTTTTGTAAACCAGGATCTCCTCTGGCTGGGATTGTCACAGCTTCTTATTTGGCAACGAGGCTTACGTTGATTAATGTGACCTGCATGAGGTTATGGCACTTAGAAAGTGCTCTGTGTAGGGAGTGCTTTGTCAGAGTCCTGTGAATGGAGTCACGGGAAAGCTTTCTAAAAAAACTTGACAACCTCAAGTACAATTTCCTTTTCTTCTGCCTATTATGATTGAAACCCAATCCTTGTTATAACATCATTATCTCAACTGAAGCCAGCAGGGAGTTGCGGCCCTAATGTGAGGGTGTGAAGTCCCCTAAACAAACAGAGGATTAATTACAGCCACAGTGTGTTGTGAAGGTGACGAGATTGATTGTGATCATTTGACTTGTCCCATTTCCTGCTCTGACTACTTTCTTCAATAAATAGACGCTGGGAAAATAATAAATAGAGCTCTGGAGCATATTATTGGCCACTGTGTTGGAAAGGAACCTCTGAGGCACGTTTCCAGGTCTTAAGTGAGTTACAGGATTCTTATTTTAGATGATTTTATCATTGTTTATTCTTTTATTGTTTTCAATTTAAGCTTTCCAAGAAATCATTTTTAATTTCAGAAATATAAATTTTGAGTGTTAAAAGAATTTGACAGATTGAATCTTAATGGGTGCATATCAGCAAATTTCTGATCTGTATTTAGACCTTTCAGAAAGTTTAAAGAAAATATTAATGTTATGCATTTCCATTGTCTTTTCATAGGAACTGTGTGCTTTTGTGTGTGTGTGTGTGGTGCTGGGGATTGAACCCAGGGCCTTGTGCACGCGAGGCAGGCACTCTACCAACTGAGCTACATCCCCAGCCCCAGCTGTGTGCTTTTGTTAAAGTTAAAATGGTAGATCAGTACTTTCATGAACTGATGTGTGCTCTATTTTGTCCTTGTCTTACCTCCTTTATCTAAAGAGATTCCTAATATTCTGAACTATGATTTCGATTTACACTTTCGTCTTCCAAACTTTCTACTGTTACTTTCTGAGCGAGGGGCACTGAACCACAGGAAGCACATGGAACAGTCATGCTGGGGTGCTGTGCCACTAAGCTACATCCTCCCTACTCTTTCTATTTTTTGTTCTGAGGCAGAGTCTCACTAAGTTACTGAGGCTGGCCTTAGAACTTGTGATCCTCCTGCCTCAGTCTCCCCAGTCACTGGGATCACAAGCATGCACTCCACACCCTACAGTAGACCTTCTGTCTATGTTTATGTTTAAGAATGAAATTAAGCTTCACTGATATTTATATAAGACCAAAAGCTTGTTTAGGAGGTAGGTACTGTATGGTTTTTAGTGATAAGAGTTGATCAGGAGAAGCATCAAGGCCACTCCTACATGGACCAATTGTGCATTTCCACGGAGAAGCAGATACATTTTTCTGAAAGCCGGAAATATGACAAGGGGTGGGTTGCCTCTCCTGGGAAGTTAGAGTTGGCTTCTCAGACTCCCCACAGTCTCTGACAGTTGCTCAAAGCTGGGGAGGAGCTCAGTGCTGGAGGTTGGTACTTCGTGGCAATGGCCGCGTTCCTCCCTGCCTTCTGATTGCCTTGAGGAGGAAAGGCCGGCCTGGTGGCTGAAGGTGAGCTTTTGCCATGATGCCAGTACCCCAGCCGGGCTTCTCCTGATCTTGCTTACTTTAAGACATTAAAGAACAAAGGCTAACTATCATTTTGAGAAGAAAAAAAATAATTAGCCTTGAAATAGACAGTCATGTGTAGGGTCAGGTACTATAAAGTTTTGATCCCATAAGGCATGGTTTTCTGATTTCATTGTTAATTAGTGATCTAAGGAAAAAGGGGCAAAGAAATCAGGATGTCCTCGGGGTCAGAGTTCTCCACCTCCTACCCCAGCACCTGGCCAATGCCTGGCTCTCACTCGTGGCGCTCCGTAAATGCCCACAGCCTTGAAAAGTTTCTTTTTGGCTCAATAAAAAGGTTCACTGGACATAAGCAGTTTTACCCTCTGTTTACACAAAGCGTCCCATCTGTTGTGGGACCTTCAGTGCATGCCTTGTTCACAGGCTAGTCACAGGGCACGCACTTCGTACTCAGGTGTCATGTATCCAGAAAAGTGACAGAGGAAGCAGCTTTCTGGTGATGCTTGTTTACCTGTGTGTGAGGAGGTCAGAGCCGGCTGGATGCTTTGTATGAGAGGGGAGGTGGGGTGTTGGTGTGTCTGAGGGATGGAGGTTTAGGTCACTTAGGTGCTACCTACTCTCTGTTATTGAGCAGTGTCAGCCCAGAGTGTGGTGTTGAGGCTTCCAGCAGCTTCCCTGAGGAGTCCAGCTCCAGAATGGGCCCTTCTGGGGCCTCAGGCAAGTGCTGCCGCTGTGTCTGGAGTCTGAAGAGAAGCCAGTGGAGGAGAGGCTCTGCACCCTCAGCTCCAGGGTATGTCCATGCCGGTGTCCTCTCCAAATAATGTGCCTGAATAGGAGACAGATGGAGTGACATGCGATGTGACTGAGGAATGGCACATGTAGCTGTTGATTTAACCATTTTCCATAGGTAGATGCCTGGGGATGACAGCGTTTCCCAGACTAAACCATGTGTATCTATCCAACCATGTGAATATCTGCTCTTTATGCTCCGTTTGTGGAAATGAGTTTAGCGCGTGAGTAAATTCAGAATGTACCCAGCACCTGCCCTGGTAGGCCCTGTGTGGAGCGCTGGGTGTGGCGTCAGGGTCCAGGTTTCTGCACTCCAGTTTCCCTGACAGACTTGACCTTCGAGTCTGACATTACCAATCCAGAACTTCTCGCTGTTCTTGTGCACCATTTTATTATGCATAGAAATGTACATAGCAGAAAAAGAGCCCCTTTCTATAGGGGTCTTTATATCCAGAGATCGACTGCACCTGTAGGATCGGGCTTGCTTGCCCTTTGCTTATTGACCTGTGCTGGACAAGGTGCCCCTGTGTCCCAGATGTATGATCGTGTGGTGCCCTTCACTGCCCGGGTGGCGTGGAGAGCAGTCTCTCCTGGTGGGCTTCCTCTCCCACCTCCTTGCTCTGATCCTGGGACAGCTACATACCCAGAGCTGTTCTTTGGGGATGTCATTTTTTATTCCTTACTAGAACCCCAAGACACTGCACCTCATGTAGAGTGTACCCATGTGCCACTCCTGCTGAGCTTGCCAGCAGTTTAGATTTCACTCCTGTCCTTAGCATATCCTAATGCCTAAGGAAAATAAGCACTTAGTTCTTACAGGAAGAAACTGACTTCACTTTCAGCTCGATGTTTAAAATTACAGCTGTCAGCGGATGTCCCGTCACACGCAGCTGTAAGACTGCACTGAGGCTGCGTGTGCTGACCCGACCCGTGGGCTGTTGGCACCGGGTCTCTGCGCTGGGAAGCCCTGGTCTGACGGTGCCTTCCCAGTGTGGCAGTGTGGTGCTCCCCTCCCTGTACTTCAGCAGCTTTGCTGTCTCCACTCTCCCATCTTCCCACAGCAAGGCCCAGGTGCTCCGTTCTTCTCAGAACACTCCAGCCTGGTTCCAGGTTTACATGAAGAAGTGTCTCTCTAGTCTTCAAAGTCACCAGCTCCTCACCAGCACGGTCAGTGTGTCACATTCTGCTAGTGGACTGTGGCCGAGGTCACCTGCCAGGTTGGAGGGGCTTCCTCGAGGCTTGCAGTGCCAGTTCTGTCGGGTACTGACTTCCTCTCCTGCCTCTTGGGGTCTTGTTGGCCTCAGTGGTGGTGATGGGGTGTGAGTTGGGACTGCCTTCACCTGAGCGTCTCCTGTCTGTCAGTGCTCTCATTCAGCATGAGCTAAGCGTTCCACTGTGTGCAAGGTTCTGGGCTCAGTTCCAGGCCTGCTGTGGTGAGCAAAGACCAGACTTGACCCTGCCCTCATGGAGCTCAGGGCCTCCTGGGGAGGGAGATTTTGGTCTAAGAATCACAGGGAAAAAGGAAAATGAAGCCATGGAAAGTGCTGCAGCAAAATGACTTGCAGGGCTGGGGATGTCGGGGCTGGGGACGTGGCTCAGTGGGTAGAGTGCCAGCCTCGCATGCACAAGGCCCTGGGTTCAATCCCCAGCACCGCAAAAACAAAAACAAACAAACAAATAACTCGCCTCCCCAGAGCATGTGGTGCCTGACCTGGTCTGGTGGTGGCAGGAGGAGGAGGTTTCCCTGGGGAATCAAGTGCTTCAGGGATGAGCACACGCCAGTTAGCTAGAAAGGGGTGATGAACTTCAGAAAGGTGCAGTGGGTCTCCTCTGTGCAAAGGCCCTGCGGCAGGAGGGAAGTGTGTGTGTGTTCAGGGAATCGAAAGAAGGCTGGGTGAGCTAAACGAGGAAGGGTGCAGGTGTGAGGAGGACAGAGTGAGGCTGGCAGTTAGGCCAGGCTCTGACCACACAGTGCCTTCTCGTGGTGGCAGGAATTGTCACCCTGCTCCTAGAGCATGGAAAGCAGGGAAGGGTCTTGGGTGTATGCTGAGAGAAGGTCCCCAGGCTGTAGCGGGAAGCATTCTGAGGCCAGCTTCAAGGCTGGATGAGAGTTGCCCACTAGGGAAGTAGGATCCAGGAGCTAAATGCAGGCGGATGAAGATGATGCTGGGGTTTGTGGCTGGCATAGCTGAGTGATTTGTGAAAAATAATTTTGGAAAAAGAAATCTCGGTGTTGGCTTAGGCTGGAGGAATACTCCTGTCTACAGAACTTTGCTGTTTTGGGACGATCAGTTCGTAATTCTAAGTAGTGATTGATTTTATTTGTCTCTGATTATTTAAAAGAACTATTGGGCTCCACTCTGTATTCAGGGTCTGCCTTTGGTAGGCTATCTATCTTTATGTTTATAGATTGTCCCTATTTTCTTAAAATATTTCCTTATAAACAAGAATAAAATACAATACACCAGTGTATGTATCCATATTTGTGCACATTAAAGACTATTAAACTGAACATGCACATTCCCAGCATCAATCCTAAGAAATAGAACGTATCCAGTTTCCCAGAGGCCCCTGCAAGACCAGTCCTCCTGTGTCCTCTCCCACCTCTGGGAGCCACACCCGAATGCTGTGTTGGTTCATACTGTGCTTTTCCTGTTACGTGGCCATTTACTTATTGTCTCTCAGATTTACCTTTTGGTTTCACAGCTTTTGAATATTAGACAAATGAAATCACGTTGTGTGCGTTCTATTAACTTGCTTCTTGCCCTTAGTTTTTAAAAATGTATTCATTGTTGTGCACGCAGTTGGGCTTGGTTCTCTCATTTGCCGCCGTGTGCTGCACTGTTCCGCGTGTCCTGCAGTCGGTTGTTCTGCAGGTTGAGCTGTCCATGCTGACCACCCGTGTGCTGTACCAGAGCAGGCTGCTCTGAGCACCACCGCGCATGTTCATGGTGGACTGAGGCAACTTTTGGGTGAGCCCTGTACCTGGAATGAGGTGCTGGGATTTGGTGAAGGCATAGAGGGGGCTCCCTGGGTGATAGCCAATGGTTTTCCAAAGTGGTCACACCAACTTATTTCGACCCTCCCCACAGGCAGTGTAGGGGGACCTCCCTGATTCTGCTTTTAGGCCAACACATACACTATTCAGATTTTAAGATCTGATGATCTGAAGGAGCATGAAATAGTTTCTCTTAGAATTTTAATTTGTATTTTCCTGATTATTAATGATGCTGAGCATCTTTTCATGTATTTTTGAGTCATTGGTATTTCTTCTGTGAACCATACTGTTCCCCATTTTTTAATAAAGCCGTCTTTCTTCTTGATTTGTAGGATTCTTTAATATTCTGGATATTTGTCCTTTATTGGTTAAATATGTTGCACACATTTCCTCCCACTTTGTAGTTATCTTTCAGTCTTATTGTAGTGTCTTCATAAACAGAAGTTTTTGATTTTAGTGTTGTAGAATTTATCACTATCTTCCGTTATGACTCTGCTTTTGTTTCTTGTTAAAGTCGTATGATTTAGAAGTCATAAAGACATTCTGCTCTAGTATCTTCTAAAATTTTTATTCTTTTGCAATTATCATGTAAGTTCTTAGTCCACCTGGAGTTGATTTTTTCTATGTTAGGAGATAAGGGGTCTGGTTTCATTGTTTCCCCATATGGACGACTGTGTCCCGCTTCAGGTATTAACTGGCCTGGCCTTTCCTGGTACACTGTCATAAATCAGGTTTATGTGTGTGTGGATCTGTTTCTCGGTTGTCTGTTCAGTTCCCCGATTGACTCGTCCGTCATGTGCCAGTACCATGCTGCCTTAATTACTGTAGCTTTCTACCTTAGAATCAGCTTGTCGGGTTCCATGAGAAGCATCTTGATTAGAAGTGCTTTGAATCTATTCATCAGTTTGGGGAGACTAGAATGTTTAGTCTCTCTTTCCAAAACCATGACGACTCTTAAGTTTTATTTAGTATTTTTCAATAAAATTTTGTGGATTTTTTTCCATAAAAGGCTTACAAGTATTTCATTGGATTTGTTGCTCTATATTTTGATTGCTCTTGTAAATGGGAACTTCTTTTTTAAAGAACAATTACTTTCAAACAGCCCATTGAAAGCAGTTTTCTCTCCATGCTGAGTTTTGGACCCAGCTGCCTCATCACACCTCCTTCAGCCTCTGCGTGAGTTGCTCTCGGTTTCCTTGCAGACAGTGGCATGCGGTTTTCTTCCTTCCCAAACCTTTTATCCGCTTACTCTTTCCTTGTTCATCTTCTTCACCTCGCCGCTCTGTTCCAGGCTCTCTGGTGCAGTGTGGGTAGATGTGTTGGTAATGCCTTTCCCATCTTCATCTTTAAGGAAATGCTTTTGACCGTTAATCATTTAGTATAATGATTACTGCAAGCTTTTATAGATAGTCTTTATCAGGTTCAATTTTAAAAGGTTCATATTATTTTAGTTTGCAGAGTTTTTGTTCCCACATGGTTATTGGATTTTATTGAGTATTTTTTGCTCATCTTTTGAGGTGATCTTTAGACATTTTCCACTTGAACCTGTTAATGTAGTGAATGGCATTGATGGCGTTCCTGCTGAACAGGCCTTGCTTTCCTGGGATCAACCATCATGACCGCAAGACCATGGTTCTGGGCCTGGCTTGCTGCATGTGCATGCTCCTCAGGGAGGAGGAGGCTGGCCTGGAGCTCGCCACTCTTCTTCTGTTTCTGGATTTGTTATCAAGGTTATGCCAGCCTGATAAATGATTTTGGAGCATTGCTTTTTCTGATTTTGTAATTAGTTTATATAAGATGAAAATTATTTGCTCCTTGAATACTTTATAGAATCAACTTTAAAAAAAGGTGCTTTGTGGGGAGATTTTTGAACTATTGGTTAAAGTTTTCTGCTTGTTATGGAAACAGGCTAGTTCTCTCTTTCTTTTGGAGTCAGTTTTGATAGGTTCTGTTTTTCTAGAAATTCGTCCATTTCATCTAAATGTTCCAGCTTTCTGACAGAAGTTGTTTTTTTTTTACTCTGATCTCTTTTCGTTTCCATGGCATAATTATAATATTTTACATTTGTAGTGTTGGTACTTTCCCTCTGTTTCATTTGTTCTTAAATTAATCTCGGAGGACACCAGGTGTGTTTGCTTAGTTATCAATACTCGGCTCTCTCCATCCTTCCTCCTGGCTTGTCTTGTTTTATTACTCTTTGCTTTGTCCGTGTCACTGTAGTCCACCTGTGTTTGGGGGGTCTGTGGTCCCTTTGCCCCCAGACACTCAGAAGCTTGTCACTTTGGCGTGGAGCCTGCCTTCACTGTAGACCGCATTTCCTCCAGGTCTTGGTGGGGTCTCCCGGGTGCTGTTGCCGACTCTTCCTCACTGTTCCATTCCAGATGTTTCCTCACTCATGAAATGGTGACAGCTGTGTTTCTCCTTTCCAAGTAGATGGATTTTGTACTCATATTTTCGTTGATTGATTTCTAACATTTCTGTCAAAAAATTGTACTGCTTTAAAATTGAGATGAACTTTCTAGCTTGTAGTCAGTTTGCATAGCTTTTTAGTTTTGTCTTGAAGATAATGCTCATCTTCTGATGCTCAGCTGCAGCGTTGGTACCTCTGAACTCGGGTGAAACCCGGCATCTGGGCGGTTGGAGTCTGTGTCCTCACGGGTTTTCTGCTTCATGTGTCCGTGTTGGGGAAGGAGGTGCATCTCCCCCTGTGGTGTTGGCCGTCGCGTGGGTTTCCTCCTGGAGGCCTGTCGGCTTGTACTGTATGTGTTGAGGCATGCTACGTGGTGCTGAGGGGTGGATTGTTGTGTCTCCTGGTGAACTACACAGTTGACCGTGTTGTGGTCTTTTTTTATCACTGACAACACCTTGGCCTTACAGCCTGTTTTGATTGATGTTAACATGGCCATCCCAGCTTTCTTTTGGTTAGTGTTTGCCTGGTATGTCTCATGTCTTCTTTTTTGTCCTTAGAGGATTGTGAATGTTGCTTCAGTAAACTTCCGATGACTGGTTCCCAGCAAATTCAAATATGATTATAAAACCTTATTTTTTTATGTGAAAGATATACTTCAAGCATATGATGTAAGTCTGGGATAAATCAATGATTTGGAAACCAGTTAGGACTTCTGATGCTTTGGGGTTTGGTTCTGTTGTCATAGAGGTTATCATATTTGGGTTCCCTGAGCCCCACCTCTCTGCGTTTGGTTGACCACATTGCATGGATCGCCAAGTCCTTTTGATTCTTCCCACGTGGTCTCTTTAACATAAAGAGATAAACCCTCCTGTGGTCTCCCTGCCTCTGCTTTTCCTCAGGCCTGCATTTCTTCCTTTCCCACCTGAGCTGCTTCTCTGCCTCCCCGATGTGCACCCCGTCCCTACCTTGTTCCCCACATGAGTGCCCAACTCACCATTCTAAATGCCGTTTTGACCGTGACCGACTTGAGAGTTCCTGCGATTCCCTTGCCCACAGCAGGAAAGCCTGAAGGCCTGGACCCCTGCCTCCTCCCCATCCCGCAAGCGCTGCCCCTCGCCCGTGCTGCCCTGGCAGCTTCTCCCCTGCTCAGTAGGTGCACTTGCCTTTCCCAAACTGGCCCTGCAGGGCAGCTCTCCGTGCTGTGGCACCGTCCATCTTCTGTACCTGACCTGTGGGGTGTCTCAGCCTTTCCTAGCAACTCCAGCACAGGCATCTCCACCATAAGCCCTCGGGCTCACGCTGACCGCACGTCCCTTGGTCATGGTCACGTGTGTGTGGTGCAGCCGACCACAGACTGAGGTCTGGCACGGTCTTCTCTTCCATAGACTCCTGTTTCCTGAGTTCCTTCTCTGCAGATGCACCACTGCAACTGCCGAGCCCTGGCCAAGCTGCCCCTGTGCCTGGAAACTCACTTTGACCCCTTCGACTCTGAAGTAGCAGATTGTGAAAAGTTTTCCTTTAAGTTGGACTGAAATCTGCTTCCTTCACGTTGGTTTTAGTTCTGGATCCATGCAGAACAAGCCGCTTGTGTTTACATGTCTGTGTCTTAACTATCTGGAGGGCCTCTCCCTCCCGAGTCTCCCAGGGCAGCACCTGGTACTTTAAGTTATCCCTATAGGTCCGGCATTCTCAACCATTCACCCATCGGGTCTCACTTTTAGCAAACTCCTGACCTTTTAAAAGTATCCTCCACATTTGGCTGAAGTAGGGAGGAACAGTTGCTTTATTTGGGGGAGCATTATTTGGTCAGTGTAGTCTAGGAGCTTGTGTGCTCACCCTGGGAACCTCAAGACACTGCTTCAGATCCACCAACACTTAACATCTGTGTCCCAGTCATTCTTTTTATCTGTGCCAGCTCTTGAGGGCCTTTGCTCTGTCCATGCTGGGGTTCACCTTGCTGGATTTGGGGTATCCAGTCCACTGGTTATCTTTTTGGTGTGGGTTATTTCCTAGTCTTTTTACCTTTGTGATGCTCTTTGTAAGCTTGATCCTGAAATCCCTCAGGAATCATTTTTGAAGCTAAGTACTGTGTGCCAGGCCCCAATGCCAGACACCAGGGAACTGAAGGATTAGATTTGGCTCCTGGCCTTAAGGAATTAGAATGAGTATTTTGTGTTTCATCTGAGAAAGTGAATAGAATGTGGAGTGAGGAAGGCTGGGGCAGGAGCATGGCACTCTCCACCAGGTACCTCCCCTCAGGTTGAACTGCATCTCTCCTGCGCTGGCTGAAGAGTCAGCCGTGTAATCAATACACCCGCGCCCTGTATTTTGCCCATCAGGAGACCACAGGACTGTCCTGTGCATGTTAAAACCTGGACACAGTCTGCTCAGAGCTCCTGGGCTCAGTGAGTGTAAGGGGTGGTGTCAGTGCTGAGACCCACGGCGGCTCCTGGGCTCACCGCGTGGGTCTTCCTCCGCCCACCTTCAGAGATCCTCGGTTCACAGACTGTGGTCTCATCGCTCTCCTTTACCTTTCTGCGGTTGAGCGGGCACATTTGCTTCTTTCCTGCTTCTGCACAGAGATTGGAGGCCAGGTACATTGTTCCAGTTCCTTCCCAGTTATTTTTTCTGTGACCAGCAAAGTGCCTTCACCACCGGAATCAGTGTGCACCGCGATTGTGCCTTCCACTGCAGTAGCCGTGGTCTTACAGCTCTCTGGGTCTCTCTGCCTTGCTTCATCTTGCTTAGTTTATTGAATGAACTGAGAGCCCTTGGTCAACCAACAGAGAAGCAGCCATCGTCCTGGAATTTCTGAGATGTAGCCCGGCCTAAGCCAGGCCCTGGTCATTGCCCTGTCCTTATCCGTGGTCCCTGAAGCCAGCTCCTGCTTTCTTTGGGAAAGGGAGGTCGGGACCTGTCCAGCAAGGCCGTAGGTGGGAGTTCTCTGGAGCGATGGCAGCTTCCCGTCTCTTCCCTGTCTCGGTGCCCCTGAGCACGCCATTTAGACTCCCTGGCTTCAGCTCTGGAATTAGACCACCTAACACATGCAGTGTGTGTAGAGGGGCCCTGCAGAGCAGTGGTCAGTAAGTGCTTGCTAAGGGAAAGCCCCGAGGACGCAGTGCTGGTTTAACAGTTGCATCGCTGAATCAGGCACTTGGTCCCTCGCCAGCAGAGCTGCATTTATGGAGTGCTTACTGCATTTTGGGCTTCGTGCTGAGTCCTCATATACGTTCTCTCCTCATCTCATAGGCTGCATGTGAATTTGGGTTATGAACCCAGTTTATTACAACCCCAGGTTACTCATGTGGAAATTGAGGTCGAGAGTTGAATTAATCCTGGCCGGTTTGACTTCAGAACCTGAATTCTTTACTACTCTGCTGTGGTCAGTTAGTCCTCTGGCATCTTCTACAGTTTTCTAGAACACATGGCCCCGATAAACACTATGTGTTCTGTTGGCAGAGAATCCAGTGTGGTGTCTCTTACTGAGCATTCAGCGAGGTTGGAAAGGTGATGACATATGCAGAGGGCAGAGTTAGAGGCCCTTTGCGTGACCCCTGCCCCACTGCAAGACAGCGATTCCAAGGAGGGACACAGGCTGGCATGCAAGGCTGCAGGAGTAGAGGCTTGCACGGGCTCTGAAGATGAGTGGGGTCTGAGTGGACACAGAAGGCAGAGGGAGTTAGAGCAGGTGGAGACGGGACCTGGGGCAATCCCGGGGTCCAGACCGCTGTGCTGAAGGCTGGGGATGTAGTTCACTGGTACAGCGTACCCGCCCAGCCTGCTCAAGCCCTGGGTTCAGTCCTCAGTACTCAACACAAAACCAAACCAAAGACACACAGTTGTGCTGGGTGTAGGAGCAGACGCACACTCCTTGGCAGGCGTGTTTGGGTATATAGAACGTGTTAGGGAATTAGGGAGATGGAACTAAGTCTGTGAGCATGGAAGTTGTAAGCCAGTAACCCTTGGGTCACATTTGGCTCTCGGTTTTTAAATACTTTAGATTGGTTGTCAACACTTAAAAATTGGAAGATTTTTATGTAAGTCTGGATTTACAGCTGCCCTTGAAATAAGGGAGGTTCTGGCAGTTGCTGGGCCCACATCCTCACATGGTGACACTTGGCAGAGCTGGGGCCAGCTGTCTCCATCATGCAGGACGAGTGCTCTCCATTCAGTCACAGACCCCACCTGCCCACTAGACTCCATCTGTCTGGCCTCTGTGGGCCGCAGTTAGTGGCCTTGGCCTAATGGATGGGAGTTTTGGTACTGGATCGGAGGCGCCTATACTTTTCTTCCTGCCAAACTGCAAGCCCTGTGCAGGCGGAAGCCACGTTTCTGGTGTGCGTTGCTGGCTCGTGAGGGCTTAGCAGCACGCCCAGCAAATGGGGCGCTCTGTGAATGCGGCACCTGCGTGGCCACAGACCGCACCACAGTGGAATGAATTTTGGACAGCAGCAGGCCCCGGGATGCTTAGGGGAAAGCACACGGACGTGCACACGTCAGCTGGTGGCTCATCCCAGCGGGACAGCGAATGGGCGGCTCAGCACACAGAACAACCTGTGTGTTTTCACGGCAGAAACTGCTGCTGGAGGGTTGCTGCATTCCCAGCCCCGATGCGGTCTGGCTCTTTTCTTCTTTGGACACACACTGAACAATAGGAGTAGAAAATGCAGAAGTGAGGCTTCTGGCGCGTGCTTCTGTGCCTCACGCGGCATGACAGCCGCACAACAAAGATCACAGCCAGCGCTCCAGGCCTGCGTGTTTCAGCAAAGCCCGTGAGACCTAGCGAGTTGCCTTTGCCTAGGGACGTGCTCTTCCTTTCTGGCTGCCAGTGGCCGCTCTCCTCCGCGTCCGCCTGTGTTCTTGTTTTGTTTATTTATTTATTCCCCTTTCTTCTGCACTTGGTACTCCTCCAGGCTCTGTCTGAATGTGCCTTGCCATCGGGAGTACTCGGCAAGAAGAAAGTCAGGCTGCCTGTCCCTCGGGCGCAGGCTGTGGAACATCAGAGCCGAGCGGAGGCAGCTCCTCCTGCGGCAGGATCAGCGATTTGTGTCGCGCTTCCCTGTCGGCTTATCTCTGCTGGTTTCTTATGTTTCGAGCAAGGCAACGAGGGGCTGTGTTGCAACTGCCCCTTTTTTTCAGCAGGTGGGACCTGCAGCTGTGATCAGAGCCAAGCTCTCTGCTCCCTCCTACAGCATCCCCACTTTTCAGTTAACTGCGCCGTGCGTGTGGGGCCAGATTGGTCTCTGTGGACTGAGGAGGGGCTAAGGAAACACCCAGATACCGTGCCCAAGGGATGGAAGAAGCAGAGCACTTCATCTTCGTCCCGTGCAGGAAGCATTCGATACCGTCCTTTGAGTCACACCGTAATGGGGCTTTGGAACCCAGTTCCTGCACAAGCTCGAGGGACTCGGGAGCCAACAGGCTTGGTTCTGACAACCATCTGACAGTGGAGGCTCAAGTTGTACTGGATATTCCTATATTTAGTAAAATAATATCTCTGAGCCACTTTTTCATTCTTATTTTTAGTAGTTGGTAATTTTTGTAGATACTAATTTGGGTCTGATTGGGCCATGGTGGCAGCTCCTCAGTTCTGATTATAGAAGAGCTTTTGCCTAAGTCCTGAGGATGGAGTGGAGGGGGGGTTTTAAAGAGATGCCCAGCGATCTAGTAGAGTTCTTGAAGGTCATGATCACTACAGTAAAATATGGAATGGACACGTCATAGTTCCCAGCCCGATAACCTATCCTAGGAGTCTTAATTTGTATAGATGTTTTGTCAAGGACTGGCTCCCACATCCCAGGGCAGATTCTTGCTTGGCTCTCCTGGCACGTGTCAATTTAGTGAACTCTCATGTAGTAGGCATGCTTTTCACTTACCCAGGTGGTGTCACTCCTGAGTGGCAGGGGGACTCTGTGCATTGGAAGCTGGGACTCGCCAGGGATGAGTCCGCTGGCACCAGGCAGGTGTTGGAGCATCCTGGAATACAGAGAGCTGCACCTGCTTGCGTGAGAGAAGCCCACAGGCGGGTGCACAGGACAGCTCTTGGGAAGCCCGCGGACCTGACGCTATCACATGAGGGACACTCCTGGACCAGCTCTGTTGGGTTTCTCTCAGTCTCAGATGGCCATGTGGCCATGCGGCTCATGGAGTCTCCAAGGGAGACAGTCTCAAGGGCCCCGGACAAGCCTGGCTGCGCACCTTCACTTCATGCGGCTAGTGTGGTTCCCGCCTGCGGCGTCTCTGCAGATCCTTTTCTCAGGAAAGCTAGTGGTAGAATGTCACAGCCTGAGCCTCCAACTCGCTTTATATAGTTTATAATATAAAATAACATAAACTTCTGGCAGATTTTTTTCTTGTCTTTTGCTAAACCTCTGGATCTTCCTATAAGAGGCAAGAGGACCATTGCCACTTGCCACGTGCGAGGGCAGTGCAGGCTGATGGTCAGGCCCAGGCACCAGTGGTGGAGTGTGGACCTGGGAGATGGCTCCTGGAGTTTGAAGGTGGCCCAAGGCACTGGGCAAGGTATGAGGAGGTAGACTGGAGGGAGCCAGGGGGAAGGGCACATCTGCTGCCCTCAGGCAGGAGGAAGTGGAGTGCCTGGAAGTAGGTCCCACAGCTGTGGGTGGCACTCCTGTCACCTTCCAGTGAGGCCTTCCTGAGCATGCACCCTGACCCTTTGTTCAGCTCTCTTTTCTGTGGCACTTAGACCATTCAGCTCGCTCTGTGTAGCTTGGTGTTCACTCTCTGATTTACACAAGAGCACGAGCTCCCTGTGCACAGGATCTTGTTTAACGTGTCCAGCGCCCTTTTCAGCAAATAATGGATGGGTGAGAAGTGCAGATCTGCTGCCCTCTTGCCAGTGTATAGACGGAGACGAGAAGGTGATGGGAGACAGGCAGACCTCTGGGTCCTGGCCTTGGGGGCACTCCCTGTGGAAGTTGGAGATTTTGCACAAGAACGTGCAGAGACCCTGGCGTTGCAGGGTCTGGACTGTGAGATGGGGTTCTGAGCCTGGGCCTCAGGATCAGTTCTGAGCCTGGGCCTCAGGATCAGTTTTTCATCAGCAGCCGATGAAAGCTGAGCCAAGAAGCCATCGGAGCGGGGCACCTTGTGGTTTTTGTTGTTTATTTCTTAACCTAGAGGCTCAGTCCGTGAGTGAAATGGAGGTGGAGGTGCACACTTCTGCACTGGGTGGGAGGGGGACGCCAGCTGCCCTTCACAGAGGGCATGAAGTCGTAGCAAATACTCCACGTCAGCAGATACCCTGAGGGATGCCCACCACTCCATCTCTTCAGGTGTTTGACTACATTCAAGGGTCCAGAGTATTGAGAAGAAAGTGTGTGGTGGTGGTAGTGACCTGAGCATGCACACAGCTCTCAGGAACAGCACTTCTCACAGGTCATGGTGCAGGGGAGCTCCCTGGGAGTCCTGTGCTTCTGGTTCGGAGGTCTGGATGGGGCCTGAGCGTCTGCATTTCTGCTAAGTTCTGGGTGCTGCTGCCTCTGGTCCGGGGATTACACTCTCAGTAGCAAGGCGTATCGAGTAGAGAGATGCATTTGTTTGTTGAAATCGGTTGCCCCTGCGGAAGTACTTCGCAGTTCTCATTGGGTAGGCAAGGGCTGCCTGCTCCGGGCTGAAGTAGTTCTGGAGGGAGTTTAGCAAGCATGAGGAGAGTCTCCCTCCCCAGCCGTGGCTTTCCACAGAGGACTCCCTGTAAGAACTGTGGTCAAGCCTGGCTTCCCACCAGCGCTTCCGCAGGCATCGCTGACTGCCGCGATCCTTGCACGCTGACAGGCCGCTTCCCCAGGGGAGAGGCGGTGGTGCTGGGGGGGTGGCGTGTAAGTGCAGAGCCACAGTTGAGGCCAGGCCCCCATGGACCTGGATTGGGACAGAAGTCTGTTCCTGAGGTGTGGACACTTGGGCACATGCTGCTGTAGAGGTGACTTTTCCTGGAAAGCCTAATAGAAGATAAAAAGACAGGAAGCTGTGGACATTTTGGAATGTGTGTCCTGATGGTCAGGATCTCTTGTAACCAGTGATCTTACATCACCTCCTTTCCTGCCCCCTTTCAAGCAGAGCGTGGAGTCCTGTGAGAGCAGTCAGCCTGTCCTCGCAGCTTGGGATTCAGCTGCATGCCCAGAGGGGACAGAGGCCCATGCTGCGGCCATCAGTCCATGTCGCTGACACCCTCTCCCTCCTCTTCTGCCCTGGTGTTTTACAGGACCACTCTTTTTCTAGAGCACTCTGCTCCTTCACCTTTCCCCCCTCCCACCCCACTCCTTCATCATGGCTGGTGTGGAATTACCCGTGGCTGTTGCTGCTCATGCAAGTGAAGATCTAGGTGGCTGTGAATGCCGAGCTGTGGCTGTGGCCCCAGTGCTCCTGGGGGGCGTGCAGGGGAGGTTCCCTGGGCCTTGGTCACAGCATGTGGGCCAGCCGGTCAGTCAGCCTTGTTGTGCGTGTTTCTACTGGAGATTCCCCGTCTGTGCACATGGCTGCCGCCCTGCATGAAGGCACACGCCAGGGCAGCCCGTCTCCCTGAGGCAGTTCTCAGCCTCTGCCACTGAGGATCACCAGGCAGCACGTCGGCATCATGCCCAGGACCATTCTCAGTGCAGTCACCAACAACAAGCACAAAACGTGAAACCTGACATTGGCCTTTTCCCTCCCTTCAAAGAATCTGATCATTGAAATAGTGGGGGGAGCAATTGGAACAGTCAGCCTGAGCAGAATGGTGACGTCGATGGCGTTCTCACTGCACGACACAGAGTGGCTCCATTGGAGTCGTGTGAGCAGCTCCTTCCCAGAGCACCCTCACACTGCTCCCTCTCTGGCCTGGTGCCTGTCCACCACACACAGATGACCTGAGCTGGACCAGTGCTGGCTTGTCTTCACTGTCATATCCACCACACCCGCACTCACGTGGCTGGCGATCCATAGTTTTTAGAAGGCTGACCTTAGACCTTGGATGCGTGAGCTGAGAAGTGGTGGCGCTGTCCAGTTGCTCCATATCCTGGCTGTCAGCTTCTGGAATCCAGGATGTTCTGAAAGCAAAAGCATTTCAGGGCACTTGGCCATACCTGACAGACATGCACTCAGTGACATTGACATGAGGCTGCTTCAGTCTCGGGGTGACTGGCCATTCATTCAGCCTCAGAAACCTTAGTGTATGTGATTACAGAGAATGTCGGGTCATGTGTGGTGTATGTCCTGAATTACTGGTTTTGGATAAGGCATGGTCACCTGTGGTGGAGTTTGGGGTTTTCTGAAGAAATGCCCTTCCAGGCCTTCAGAGTTTAGAAGAGAAGTAGCAGGAGACTAAGTGCTTTAGTTTCTGGTTGATGAGAGGAAAATTAAGTGACACAATCTGATACCCTCACTCCTGAGGGACAACATGCAGAGTGGACGCCCCAGGGTGGGCATGAGGAGTGCCGAGCACAGGTTCTGGTCACGCCTGGGAAGCTGGAAAGGTGAAAGCGGAGACTTTGATTAATCACAGTCCTTCTTTATTGATATGAAAATAATCGAGCCTCACACCTGCACGCGCGTGTGTCACAGGTACACGGGTAGGTTCCTCAGACGGGGATCCTGCGTTGCAGAGTGTGTGTGAAGAGGGAATCTCACTCTGATGTCTGACTCAGTGGGTTTCACAGGGAAGCGTGTTGGTGAGGCAGGCTCTTCTCCTAAGAGCGCCAGGAAGTGGAGCAGAGCAGCCAGGCTCCTGCCTCTCCAGAACATCCCCGTTCTCAGCAACGTGAGCGCCTGAAGACGTGGCTTGGGTGTCTTTCTCCTTCCCTGGGCGAATGTTCTCCTTTCTAAGTGTGTGCTATTTAATTGCAGTTGCAAATGGAGAACTGGGACCTACAAACCCTGGTGCCTTTCGTTCTGCTCTGAGGTCGGCTTTCCAGTGCAGAGTCGCCCACTTTGATCTAACACACCAGCGGCATGAAGCTGCCTTGTGGCTCAAGCTTACGGTGTTTGTTAGATAAGAAGTGTCAGGCTTGAAAATTAAAGTGAAAATAATAGGAACATTTTACTGTGGTCAGAAAGTACTGAGGCTGGTCTGTGGGTCGGAGTCCTGGGGGAAGAAGGCTTCACAGTGGCACTGGAGGGCAGCCCTGGTCCTCGGGAATGACCTGGCTGGCGGCGAGCTGCGCAGTCTGCTTCCGAGGCGGCTCTGGGAGCGCCCTAGGCAGAGCTCTGAGTCCCGCCTGCTTGGAGGAACCTGCCTCGCCTGTTAGGAAGCAGCGTGAGATGAGGAGCGTGGTCCCGGCCCCGACGGTCTTCCTGGGGAGAGAGCAGGTGTTGTCAGGAGGTGACACCGTGTGACCAGCACCTGGGCCCTGGGGAGCCCCAGGAGCCCTTCCTGCACTCTCTCTCTCAGTGCCCCCTCTGTGACCTGCGGCCCGACCTCTGTTGATCACTCACTGTTGATCTTGCCTCCTTTTGAACTTCGTGTAACCTGAGATGGTAAGTATGGTGCACACCTGTTTCTGTGCCTTCACTCATTGACATCACTAGGTCCTTTCTCCAAGCCTAAGTTCCTAGACACATGGCATGAGAGCTGTACGCCTGACCAAGGGACACTGCTGGTGACAGCAATTTAAGGAACAGGAAGCAGGGATCCTAGGGGGCGTGGGGTGGTGCATGTGTCAGGGGCCGGTCTCCTGAGCCCTTTGCCTGGCCGCGACCTGTTGCTCTCACCTGCCACCCTGAGGACTCCAAGGACAGCAGCCTGTGAAGTCACTGGACGAGGCCCCCAACCAGTGTCCCCATCCTGCACACTCCCCTGTGAAGACCCTCTTTCCAAATGAGGCCACATTCATGGGTCGGGGGGTCAGACTGCCAGCGTACTCTGCGGTGCGTGCCTTCTAGTAACACCCCTCCCTCTTGCTCATGAGCCTCTGTTAGCTTGACAGACTCCTCGCGGCCATCATGAAGCCCCTGCCCCTTCGCGGATGATGTGTGGGAACTCGTGGCTCCAGCTTCCCGGGATGGCCGCAGAGAAGGACCGTGACTCTGTCCGGGCCTTGGGCCACTTCCATTTCCCACGTCCCTTTCTGTCCTCACAGATGTTTGGTTCTTTCCGTGGCCAGCTGTTCGGTTTCACTCACAGATTATTTATTGCCTGCTTGTGTCAGAAATTATTTAAAACATTCTTGTGTAAAGCAGGGTGGGGTGAGAGAACAGGAGAGGAGGGGTGGGAACAGCACAGAGGTGGAGGAGCCTCAGCCATGCCATCCCACTGGCCGGCTCCAGGGGCAAGTTCCTCACAGCCAGCGCGGGGAAGGGACCGAGGGGACCCTGACAGGTTTTGAGGCAGCCCTGAGGGCCAGCTTTGGGGCTCACAGTGAGGCGTAGCCCTGCTGGAGCACGGAGCCCCAGGCTTCCTCTGCTCTTCTGATCTGGTCCAGCGTGAGCACAGAGCCGTTTGAAGACAGGACGGGTTGCATTTCTTCTACTGACTCTTCACGAACCTTGAACCTTGACCTGCCATCACCATGGCACAATGCCCCTCTTGTCTGGATGTCGCTGAGGCGGTGGACGGCCACTCCTCTGGATTGACAAAGCCGCCTTCACTCACTCAGGGCTGCACTTCTGAGGTCCGCAGCATCTGGGAATAGCCATGTGTTTACATGCAGTTATTTGTTTTGCTCCAGAAATGAGTGTCAGGCACTGATGTGTGTGGGGTGTGCATGTGTACTTGTTTGCACCTGTTCAGGTGTGGGCCGCCTCAGGGGGGTGCACGTGTGTACCT
>JAJEJO010001750.1:475213-505005 GCA_020662805.1 Glaucomys volans
TGGTGACCCCTCTAGAGGTGGACTCCAGATTCACCAGGACTGATCAGGGCCAGCCGATGGTGCCGTGTTGACGGAGCAAGGTGGCTGCTCTGTCCTGGCTTAATTCCCCCCCAGAGGAACAGTTCACTTTTTTGCTAAGTTGTCTATGTAAAATAGTTGAATAGCAACAGATCCGCCTTCCTTCTCGGACTCCTGGGCCCATGCTGCACCAGTGCTGTGTGAGATGCCGGCCGCTTTTGTCCTCGTGTTTTACAGGAGCTCAGTTCCCATCAGAACTGCAGTCTCGCGGGCAGCCAGCCAGCCAGCCAGCCAGAGCTAGGGTGAAGGATCAAAAATCAACGTGCAGTTTTTTTAAGCATTTCTTGTGTAAAGTGGTCACTTTTTAACAAACATATTGTGATGCTGAAAGTGAGAAGCACACTTTCCCCTGGTGTAGAATTTCACATCAGCTTTGGTCGGGGCTTTCGTGCCTGCTGCAATTCACTCTTTTAGCCCCACGTCTGTGGGGTGTGCTCTGAGGGTGCCTAGCTTTGAATCCTGTACTTATAGTCCTATAGCATCTGTGTAGTAGACAATAAGTCCAACTCATTTCAATTTGAGAATTGATGAAACTAATATATTTGGTAATATTCATAAAAAAGTCCTTTGAGGTTTTTGTTTCAGTTTGTTTTTTCCTGGAGGCGCTGGGATCTGCCCTGGAGCCTTACACATGCGCATAAGCAAGCTCCCCCCCTGAGCTGTGCCCCAGCCCTGTGCTCCCGGCAGTTCAGTCTTTCCTTCTCTGAGCCTGTGTGTCAAAGCTTAGAGGTGTTCTTCATTGAACGTTGCTAAGCTCACGAGGGTGGCCTGGCTTCCGGAGAGCTCAGGCCTTGTGGAAGTCAGACTTGCTCTTTTGGAAGATGCTGAGAGAGCGCCATTGGGAAGAAGCCAGGGACAGCTTTGCGGAGCCCCGGCCCCAGGGAGCCCAGCACCAGGGAGCCCCGGCACCAGGGAGCTGGCGGGAGAACCGCAGCGCTGAGCCCCACCGGCGCCCCAGGCCAGGGCTGCTCGGCTGTGCTGTCATCCCGTGGCGCGCAGTAGGTCACGGAGGGAGTGTGTCAGAGGAGGCACACTTCCCTCATGGCCACAGGGAAGCAGAGACAGAGAGACGAGGGCCAGGTCCCAGCACCCCCTCAAGGGCAGCCCGTGGCCCGGCCTCCTACACCAGGGCCACCGAGCAGAGGCTCCACCACCTCCCAGCAGCACCTTGGGCTGGGGCCCAGGCCTCCACATGGCCTTGGAGGATGTCCAGGACCCATGCAGGGTGGCGTTTGGAGGAGCGTTGAAGGGAGCTGTGTGCTCACTGGAAGCTCTACTCCCCTGCTCACCCCGCAGTTCAGCCCGAGGCAGCCCCCTCCCCATGAGGGAGCTCATGCTCTGCCCCTCAGAGCTGCGCGTCACCTCCGTGAGAAGCATGGCGGTGAGCTCCTGCCTAGGCAGCCGGCCTGGGTGGAGGTGTTTTAAACTGTCCACCAGCTCTGCCAAAACTGTTGCCACTGGTATAAAGTTTAGAAATGTATGCCGAGTATCACCCATAGCTGTCTTGAGCCTGGGTGCGAATTCCGTTGCAGTCCTCTAGGTCCATACCTGTACTCTTTAAAGTGCCCACACTGGGCCGGGATGTGGCCCAGTGGTAGGCCCTTGCCCGCATGCCTGAGGCCCTGGGTCCCAGCCCTCTCTGCACTGCTGCTGCCTGCTGGCCTTACCTGGGCTCCCTGGCCTCGGCACCTCCCTCTTCTGAGCTTTCTGGAGCTTCAGGCACTGAAGCCGACACCCCTCAGTGACGGTGCTGTCCTTGCCCCTGCTCACCTGCTCTGCCCCCCACCCATCCCTGGTGCTGCCGTGTCCTGATCACACGTGCGAGGCGGCAGCAGGAGCTGAGTTCAGCACCGCCTCTGCCCAGACCTCCGTGCGCCGTCCATGACGCATTCCCATCATGCCGAGAGGTCTGCGGCTCTGCAGCCAGCTGCCCATGTAGGCGCGCCCTGCCCACCAAGTGCTGGCTGCTGTCAGTGGTGGGTCCCGCACTCTGCCCCCTTGCTGCCATTGCCACCTCGGATGTTCCCCTGCAGAGGGGGAGAGAGGCAGTCGGCGTGCGGTTGGTTCCTTTAAAGACAAAGCGAGTCCCCGGGTGCGCCACGTCCACGAGGAAGGCCCCTGCCCAGCGCAGCTCCGTGTTCCAGACCCAGCTGGAGGCTCTGGAAGGAGGCCCTCTCCAGGAACATGGCGGGCTTCGCTGCTCTCCCGCACCCGCCCCATGTGTGCATTTTAAATAGTGGGAGGTGCCGCCACTTGGGCTTCACAGGAAAAGGGCACGTGAAGAAAAGACCCCTTGCGTCCTCCCCTGGGCCCCGTCTGCCTGGGTCCC
The DNA here is from genome assembly GCA_020662805.1 of Glaucomys volans. Lineage (NCBI taxonomy): Eukaryota > Metazoa > Chordata > Mammalia > Rodentia > Sciuridae > Glaucomys > Glaucomys volans. The sequence goes on from JAJEJO010001750.1 coordinate 477,621, forward strand.
CTCCCCACACCCGTTGCTGCTGTCTGGGGCTTTCCGGGATTAGGGGTGTGTAGGGCTCAGGAGCTGGCGAGCTGAGCTAAGGCAGGCAAATGTCGGCCTGTTTTCTTTCCCTGGGAGGGGGAGCCGCAGGGCCGAGGCCTGCCTTTGTCCCTGTTGAGCAGACTCCCCGTCGGCCCATGGAGAGCTTCCTTCCCGTTCATGGATTTGCTGTAACTTGTTCAACCAGTGTCGAGGGCACTGGGTTGCTTCCCACGTGGGGTTTAAAAACGGTGTGTGTGTGGGGGGGGTAATGCGTGTAATCCCAGCAGCTGGGGAGGCTGAGGCAGAAGGACCCCGAGTTCAAAGCAGCCTGAGAAACGTAGACCCTGCCTCAAAGTAAAACCTAAAAGTAGGGGTGGGGGCAGCAGGTGAGTGCCCCTGGGTCCATCCTTGGAACCACATAAGTAAAACAGCAGCACCGTGGTGATTGCTGACCCTGTCCTGTGGCACGTGAGCCACGGGTGCCTGCAGTCCAGACCTGTCGAGGCTTGTACGCTTCCGGTTCTGACAGCCGTGGCCAGTCTCCCCGTGGGTCACAGCTTGCGCTCCCTGCATGGCGTGGCGCCTGTACCCCACCCGCGTCAGCAGTGTCGCCCGCGTTTGCTTGTTCGCAGGCTGCTGGGTGAACACACCCCTCAGCCCGACTTTGAATTCTGTTTCTCTTATTTGACTGAAGTCGACCTTCAGATACTTGAGTCGCTTGTGTTTCTCTGTGAGAATCGCCTGCTGTGTCCTGCGCTCTTTTTCTCTTGCCCGGGTACAGCCACGTTTAGGGACCAGGTCAGCAGCTTGGGCCTTGGTCTGGGATTCGAGTTGTAAACACTCCCTGTTTTGCATTAGCCTCCTGACTTGGCTTGTGGTGGTTTTGTTGCCCGTGGAGACAGAGCTGTTGGTCTTTATTTAGCTGAGTGGGTCGTTCCTGTGTAGAGTCCCTATTTTGAGTCACAGTGGGGCCTCCTCCCTCTAGGGTCGTAAAGATCTGTGTATCCTCAGGAGCCTTTAATCGCTTCATTTTTCACATGGATGGCTTTGATGCATTGGGCATTTTTCTGGTGTGCCATGTCCAAGTCTGGAATCAGCTTTTTTCTTTTTTTCGAAGTCCTGTAGCCCAGTTGTTCTCAGGCCAATTAATGAATTCTCCTAATTAATCTTCTTAACAAATTTTCAAGGTCCAAGAAGTTGACGGCTCTTGCGGAAGCCTTGAAGGACGTCTCCCTTACCAAGGCGCAGCTGGGCTTAGAGCTGGAAGAGCTGGAGGCAGCTGCCCTTCTCGTCCAGGAGGAAGAAACTGCCAGAAATGCAGCCCGCTCCCCGTCCACACAGCAGACGGCATGCTGCTCCCCGGAGCCCAGTGACCCAGAGGGGTCGGAGTCCTCCGACAGCGGAGACTCGGCCTCAGAGCACGAGGAGCCGACAGAGTGTCAGACTGTGCCCGGGGCCTCTCTGCAGGGCCCCTGTCTGGAGGAGAGTGATGCCTTGCTTCTTGTTGATGGTGGGGTGGGCCAGAGGTCCGCCGTGGGTCAGGGGGCACTGTTGGCCTCTTCCCAGGAGCCTGCAGGGCGCAGGCCTATGATAGAGGAGCTGGGGGACCATCTGAGGACGACACTGCAGATTTCCCCATCAGAGAGAGCTGCTGCGAAGAGCCAGCAGGACAGAGAGGGGCAGGCGGTGCCCAGGGACTGACTCAGGTGGGGTACAGGGAATTAGGTCAGGTGTGGACTCCACTGCGGGAATCCTCATGTGTGCTTCAAGCTGGAATCCTCATGTGTGCTTCGCACTTTTTCTCTGTCCATACAACATTGTTCTTAAGTGAGCTGATTTTTTTACCTTTTGGTTTCTTTGTGGCTTCTTGAAAAATAAAAGTTCTAAAGTGTTTTAACCAAAGTGTAGCTAATATTAAAGAAGAGAAGAGTAGTCCTGGGGTTGTGGCTAGGTGGTAGAGCACTTGCCTAGCACTTGTGAGACACTGGGTTCCATCCTCAGCACCACATAGAAGATAAAGAAATAAAGGTAACGAGGCTGGGGATGTAGCTGCATTGGTAAAGTGCTTGCCTCGCATGCACGAGGCCCTGGGTTCCATCCCCAGCACCACCAGAAAAAGAAGTGCTGCTGCCAGCACCTCTGGAACCCAGAGCCCTCTAACGCTCCCCCAGCTCCGCTGAGGACCGCACACGAAGTGCTTGTGTCTAGGTTGCACAGTGCGCTCAGTGCACTAGGAAAAGCCGTCAGCACCATGAAGGCAGCGGGCTTCCCTGTCACTCACGTGTCCTCCAGCCCTGTGTTATCCTTCCCGCCCACGCGGCCAATGCCACCTGCCCGCGTCCCCCAGGCAGCCACTGATCTGCTCCTCATCCCGCAGTAATCTGTGTTTCCTGGACTTCATGCAGGTCGGATCGTGCAGTGTGGGCTCTTTTTCAGCCAGACTTCCTTCCCTCGTAGCTGTTTTGACTCAGATCCCCCTGGCAACAGGAGCGGGAGAGTTCTTTTTCTGTTGCTGATGACCGTGGCCTTGAACAGATTGCTCCCCTCGCCTCCTGCAGAATGTTCAAGTTGCTTCCCGTTTCGGCTGTTAGAAATGCAGCTGCTGTGGACATCGCACACAGCGGTGTGGACAGAACTCTCCTTCCTCCCAGGTAGACATCTGGATGTGCAGCGGCTGAGCTCGTGGGAGCCGTGTGCCCCGTTTTCAGGGGCTGTGGAGTGGCTTTACTCAGGACTGACCGGACTGCCTGCTGTCCTGGCAGCACGAGGCCAGAGTCCAGCGCTTCCCCGGGCTTGCCCTCAATGGACATGGTCAGTGTCTCGGTTTTTACCATTCTAATATGGTGAGGAGGTACCTGGTGGCTTTTTGGGGTACTGAGGATTGAACTCAGGGGCTCCTACCTTTTGAACCACATCCCATTTCTTTTTTTCTTTCTTTCTTTTTTTTTTAATTTTGAGAGAAGGTCTCTCTCAATTACTGAAGCCAGCCTTGAACTATGGTCCTCTTGCCTCTGCCTCCCGAATCACTGGGATTACAGGCGTGCGCCACCACACCCGCCTGGTTGTGGTGGCTTTAATTCGCACTTTCCTGAGATTTAGAGTGTTGAACATCTTTTCATTTGCTTATTTATCATTTTTTGAAGTGTCAGTTCAAATTCTTGCCATTTTTTTTTTTTAAATAGGTTGTCAGTTTCTTATTTCTGGGTTCTGTGGGTTCCTTGCGGAGCTTGGCTGCAGTTCTGGCTTAGGGAGTCATGCCTCCGCCCTCTCGTGCCTTGGTGTGCTTTTGTCCCCCTGGGTGCTGGGCCTGCCTTCCTGCAGATGTCCTCCACTGTGTCCCGAGTGCCGCTCAGCGGCTGGCAGCAGCCTGCCCTGGGGGCCTGGCCTGTGCTTGGCTCCGCAGGTCTCGGCAGTGCATGGCCAGGTGGTGTTCGCCCTGGAGGTTGACGCTCTGGATGTTCCACCTGGGCACCTCCCTCTGCCTGATGCCAGTTGGCATTGTTCCCTCTGCCTCTTTGAGCTGGGCCGTCGCCCCACCGGGTTGCCAACTGCTCTTGAGTGCACGAGGGCCCTCCCTCTTGCGGCCCAGCCCTGCCGCCTGTCCTGCAAACCCGAGCTGTCTCGGTTCCTGTGGGCCCTCAACTGTGTCGTGAGCTCTGGGGTCCGCTGGGTTCTGCCTGGACTCTCCCTCCCGCCCAGGTTGGGGTCTTCCTGAGGGCCCCGTGGCTCTCTTTCCCCTCCCTCGCCGTCAGCCTCCTCCTGGCCTTGGGAGTCTTGCCCATGTGTTCCTGTTTTTCTTTTGTGGCTGTGCTGGGCCTGGGAGCAGATCAGGCCGCTGTCACTCCACCGTGGCCGCAGCGTGGGTCTCTGTTGTGTTTCAGTGTGGCCCCCACCGAGCGCAGGCTCTGGGAGGCGGCTTGGCTTGGCACCACCGAGTCCTCAGCCCTCGCTCTCCGTGCTCCATGATACGTGACGGATGAGTGAGCAGATGAAATAGGCCAGCTTGCTCGGGGAAGAAATGACACGCAACCTGATATGCACTAATCTCTGCTGCATTTTTTAATTCCAAGAAAGGGTCCGATCCCTTCTGCTTTGGATTTGGAAGGCTTGCAAGGATTTGTGTTTCTGACATAAATTCCAGCTTGCATTAACACGATAGTCGGGGCGACGGTGCCGTTTGACATGGATGTTAGCGCCCGAACGCTGACAGCGTGCAGAATGTGTTCCAGAAGTGCTCGGCCTCCCTGCAGAGCTGCAGTTTTCATGACCATGACCGTTGAAACGGCCTTTCTCCTCCGCAGCACACTACCTGGAGGCCGTCTGGAAGGCACCATCCCTACCTCAGCCATTTGCTTCCACTGACACGAGGCAGGCTGAGCAAAGCCAGCCTTGCCTCAGAGTTCAGAGCCGTGGACATATTCTTCCCTCCGTCACTTCCTGTCCTCAGGAATCTCCACAGGATCTCATTCAGTGAGACTCCTCTTAGATAAAGGAGGAGTCTCACTGAAGTCCCAGGGCCATGGAGCTGCGTGAGCCTGTGTGTTAAGGACGACCGCGAGCTCCTCCCCTGGACTCTGTCCCTGCCATTCCTCCAGCGCGCTCTGGGGTTTCTTTGTGTAAGTGTTCTGAGAACACGCACTCTGCTCTGTAACCCGAAACCTGCCGAGCAGCTCTGGGGACCTCCCAGACCACATGGGTCTCCTGAGGACCCCTGCCAAGAGGGGATGGGGATGTGGACAATGTTAACTAAACAATGGGGAAGTGAGCCATGAGCCCAGCAGCTCAGCAGAAAGAACAGAGGCTCGAGGTGGACAGCCTGGAGTTCCAGGCCTCTGCCCAGGTGTGAGGCCCGGGAGGGTGGGCCTTCCTTGCCTTCACTTTGAAAATGGGAGTAGACCCACGGTCATGGGTCGCCCAGCCATGGGGTCCACTCTGAGAGACACACCACGGGCCATTTGTCATGGCCTCTGGGACCACCTTGGTGCTTGCAGTCCCCTGCTGGCCCAGACGCTGAAGTCCAGGGCACAGGTGTGGCTTATGGTGCAGGACCACGAGACTCTCTGGGTCAAAGCTCCTTATCCACTGTGCAGTGGTGAAGCAGCCGGAGGGTTCATCGCTTCCCAGAGCCGAACAGGGCGCTGCTCCTGAGCCTGCGCATTGCGTCCGCCCAGCTGATCCCTGCAGGCCGGCCACTGGTGGAAGTCCACGGTTCGGCGGATCAGCTGGAGATGCTAATGCTGCCAGTGAGGCGTGTCGCCTCTGCTCCGCTCGCCATCGCTGGCCTGCGTTCTGCCTCGCCTTCCCGTGGTCCCTGAGAGTGACGGGCGTGCTGTGGGCTTGCTGGTTTCAGGTGCCCTCACCAAGCTGTGTCGCTTTCACTGGCACAAGGTGGATTTACCCGCAGACGGACTGGCTGCTCCTACCGCATGCCGACTGGGCTGACAGCTGGGGGCGGTTTCCACACCTGCTAATGAGAAAGCCACTTGGTCACGTGGATCAAATTCTGTTACCAGGAACTGGAGGGAGTGGAGAGAAGGTCAGATTTCTTAGGCCTAAGGCTTTAAAATCATGATTTTAAAACAGGGACTTCCGCATATCGGTCCTGTTGTAGAGGGGTTTGTTATTTTATGTGTTATCACCAGATACCAACTTGCATAGTCAAGAGTGACAGAGACCTCTTAAGGAAGTAGAAATTTGAGGTGTTGACTTAGTATAGGAATAAGACTCGGCTTGAAAGGACACTGTCCTCCGAATATGTTATAAAATGTTTAAAGTTGCAGAAATCTCCCCAACAGCGATCTGCCACGGAAGTCCCGCATGTCGGGTAAACTTAAGTCACGCTTCACAAACGCACGTCTCTGATTGTTTGGTCAGGGGTCTCCGTTAAAGCAAATCACAGATTGCAGTGTCCTGGACCCCGGTCCATCGGGTCCCCATGGAAGTTTCCTGTGTGGCCTGCCGGCTCCCTGCCTGCCTTCCCAGTGCGTAATAGATAGCCCCGCCCGCAGCAAGTGAAGGAAGCATCGATGAGACTTGATTTAAGGCAGCAAGTGATAAACGCAGCTGGGAAGTTGATGGATGTCTCGAGTGACGGGGGCACGCCGTCCACAGTTGACACAACTCGTCTGGAGGCTGCAGAACACAAACAGGGAACCGTGTGTCAGGCAGATAAATGACTCTGCTGTTTGCGGCTCTCGCGGAGGCCATTTGTTTCTGAGATAAGGAAGACTGCTCTCCAAAGTCACAGGAAGATAAGCTGCAGAAGGATGACTGTGGCCTGGGGGCCAGGCCCCTGGAAGGATCTGCCCCTGGGAATGGGCTCGCTGGGGCTGCACCGCTGCCACCCGGCAGTGTTCAAGGTGTTCCTGGTGGTTGCTGTTGTAGCATTCTGGGAGGCTGGGGAAGGAGGCTGGGGTGGAGAGCTGAAGCCCTGTGCTCCCAGCAGTTCAGCCGCTGCCCAGAAGCCCTGGCAACCATCACACAGTCTCCGTGCTGTCCCTCACTCAGACCCCTTGGCTCTCCCTCCTGCGTAGAGTTCCTCCCCGGGGCTTCCTCTCCCTCCCTGGCAGTTGACCTGGTTCCCTCTGGTCCAGCCTTCAAGGCCCCATTCAAATGCCGTTTCCCCCAGGCTGGAGCCCTCTTGCCTTCTCTGCACTCCTGGGCTTGGTGCTCCCTTACTGCTCACCTGGGACCCTGCTGGGACCACAGGGCGCTGCCTGTCTCCATGTCAGCACCAAGTCCCCTGCAGCGCTTGCAGAGCGCCCTGTCCATAGGACACTTTGAGGTGACACTTGTTGAGAGAAACCCACACCACCTGGATGCATAAATGGCTCTTGAGGACCCCGGTTCCCAGCCCTAACTGCCCTTTGTTACCAAGTCACCCCCACCTAGCTAACCAGCCAGGCCATCTTGGTGGCTCACTAGTCTCGCTTCCCAATTGCTCTGAACATGCTTCCCAGCGTTCTCCTCAAGAAGATGGGGAGCGCCGCTCCTCCCGCCCCGGCAGCGCAAGAGCGTCGTGAATGAGAACAGATATACACCCTGCCTGTCCTCTGCTCCCTAGGCTGGCAGGTGGCAGCTGGGCCGTCGGAGAACCTGCAAAGGCCCCATTCTGGGTAGTGTCCCCTCACAGGTGGGCACCATCTCAGTGAATCAGATCCAGAACCTTCTCTGAATCCAAGGAAGCTGGAGCGGAGCTGCTGCCAGGCTGCCCTTGAGAGCAGTGGGTTCCAGGTTCTTAGTCGACTTTGCAAAATGAAAATCAGGACAGTTTGAAACAGGGCGAGGCTGGGGTGCAACTCCATCTTGCTTGTGCACCTCCACCCGGCAGGGCTCCGCAGAAGCCAGCCCTTCCCGAAGCATGTCGCCACCAGAAGTCAAAGGGCATCATCATTCCAGAATAAAGATGCGCTCTCGGAATTAAACACATTCAGCTTCTAGAAAAACTCGCCTGAGCAGCAGTTACCTTTTTAGTGTGTTGGTTCCCAGTATTTTTTTTCTTCTGTGAGAGGGACACAGGTATGTACTTGGGTATATTCAAAGCAGCTGGAAGGTCGGGCATGGTGGCACACACCTTAATCTCAGTGACCCCAGGGGCTGAGACAGGAGGTGGCACATTCAAAGCCAGCCTCAGCAACTTAGGGAGACCCTGTCTCAAAGCAAAATATTAAAAAGGCTGGGGATGTGACTCGGTGGCCAAGTGCCTCTGAATTCAATCCCCAGTACCAAAAATAAATAATTCTTAAATAAACAATTGGACCATGTGCTATATAGATTGCCTCCCCTTCCCCCTGACGTGAGGCCACAACTGTTCACCTGTCACTAGCAGCTTCTGGAACAGGCGCTCCCGCGGCTGCGCCGTGCGTTCTTGCTGCCCTGGGAGCGGTTACGCAAATTGGATCAGGACTCCATCAGGCTGCTGCTGCTGCGGATTGGCTGTTCCCTGAGGGTTCAGATATTGAAGACTCGGTCCTCGGTGTGGTGACACCGGGAGTGGGGAGCCTTGAGAGGTGGATCCCAGTGGAAGGTGATGAGGTCACCAGGTGCATGCCCTCTAAGAGGCCCTGCTGGCCTCCACGTGCGAGCTTGTTGCTCTCAGGAGCTGTTTGAACAAGCCTGACCACTGACTGGCTGCTTGGTCCTGTCCTTCTCAAGCCCTTCTGCCACAGTGCCCTCTACCACGAGGCTTTCAGTGGGGCTGCCTGATCTGAAGTCTCTTAAACTGAGAGCTAAATAGGCCTCTTTGCTTTATAAAGTATCCAGCCTCCAGTTTGTTGTTAACTGCGATGAAAAGCTGACCTCGGCGCTTCCTGGGCCAGCATTTCTTGTGCCTGATTCACATAAAGTCAGGAAACTCTTGAATTAGAGAAGAAACAAGAACGTAGCAGCAGCCACATGCGCTTGGCCACCGCATTGTGCCAAGCACTTTGCTCAGCTGGTCTGGGCCTGTCTCCACTGCGATCCTGGGGAGCCACAGACCTGCTGGTGGAGGGGACCTTGGTGACACTGGGACTGGGATTGACCTTGACCCAAGGGCGTCTCACTCTGGCTGCACCCTTGGACCTTCTGAGAAACTTGGGAAGGGTCTGATGCCCTGTCCCCTCTGTGGGCAGTGGAGTCAGAGTCTCTGAGAGTGTCCACACAGACAGGAGCTGGGTTGATCCAATTCCTGCCCTGGGAAATGGAGCAGCTCAGGCCCTTGCAGATCTGAGGGGCAGGGGCAGCAAGAACCATTGTCGCCAGGTGGATCTGGAGTCAGTCTTGCTAAGTGAGCTGAGCGAGTGAGCCGGGAGGAAGAAGTGAGGAGGGTCGTGGTGGGAGCATGCACTCCAGGTGTGGGCGGGGCAGTGGCTGGGTTGGAAGTGCAGACCCAGGTCCTTCCACCCTTCCTGTCCCAATCCCCATCAGCAAGTGTGTCCCCTGGGGCTGGGCACATCCCGACCTTCCTGTGAGCACAGTAGCACCCTCACCCAAGCTTTGCCTCTACCTTCTGTTAGACTGCGTCCACCCTGGTCTGAAAGAAGCAACTGGAAGATTCTAGAAATAATGCATAAGCTTGAAGCCGCACCCTGTTCTTAGGAATCTGGAGAAATCTCGCAGATCTCCCTGTCCAGCTGGGGGCACAGCGAGAGGGCAGTGCTGTGCTCAGGGGCCTCACCTCACTCAGCAGTGGCCGAGTGTGAGAGCCCAAGGCTGGCATTGCCACATGCCCAGGGAGCTGTGCCCAGCTTCCCATCAGTGAAGGGCGAAGGCTCCCTGAGGGGAGATTGCAGCTGCGGATGCCGAGTCAGTCCAGGGAGACCTTTGCAGAGAAAGAGCATGTTGACATAACTTTCGTCACAGGGTCGTCCTGGTCCTAGTTACTGGCAATCTGCTCTTGGCCGTGTGTATGTAAGAAAAGCGCGTAAACAGAGCTGGGTGCTTCCAGCTTCCGCGGGGTCTGCCGTAGCAGGAGAGCCAGCCCGGCCACTCGGAACCCCAAGGACAAGGACCTCGTTCATGGGCCCCGCTGCCCAGCAACAGATGGCTCTCAGGAGTGGCCTGCCCACCACTCGGCACTGCCCAGAGCCTCTGCTTGCTCTGCCCTGCTTGGTGTAGACCTCGTCCCTGGACACCACTCCTCCTGAGCCACCTACCCCTGCTCACACCTGTCCCCCGGGGGGTGACCTCACCCCCCCAGCACACCCAGGCTCACTCTGAGTCAGTGGAGGTGAACGCCGGTCTCGGCGATGGGCCGCTGTGCATGGTGTGCTGGTTGTCCGTGGCAGTCTCTGGCCATCCTGGAGCTGGGACAGAGCTGGCGAGACTTTGGGAGGTGAGGGCTGGAGGGCAGAACCGGGAGGTGACCGATAAACGTCCCCACCCAGCTCTGCCTGGGTGCACAGCGGAGCCCTGCCGCCAAGAGAGCCTCGGGCAGGTGGCGCAGCTCAGCGGCCCCCTGGCTGCCCGTGCAGAGCCCCAGTTCCAAAAGCAAGCAGTGAACCGAAGCTGCCAGGTTTGCAGCCGGAGCCTCTCCCGGCAGGTCTGGGGCTGGGCCTGGTGCCGGAGCCCCTGCCCCACAGCGCCGCCAGGGCTCCCCGCCCCACAGCTGGGCTGCAGCTGAGGCTCCCAGCCTGCTGTTCCTCCCGCTCCGCTTCCCGCCCTCCCACTCCTGCCTCCTGTCGCCTTCATCCTCAGGGTCCATGCACAGGCAGTTCCATCTTGGCTTCTGCTTCCCCCAAGGACTCAGCTGCCCTTGTTCCTGAGCTGCCCAGAGAGATCCCCGGGTCCACAGGGCGCTTTGCCCAGGTGCCCAGGGGCCCAGGTGGAGAGAATTGCCTCGGCAGGAGCAGAGAGCTGGGCTGGGCTGAGGGACTTGCCTGCCGCCACCCTGGGCCCCAGGCGCCTCCTCTGCAGCTGCTCTTTGCTGACACTAGGTGCTGCTCCTTGTCACCCACAGCCACACCTGACTCCTGCAGGGAGAGGCTGAGTCACAGGTGACTCATTCTCACCTGGGGCAGGAGGGGGTTTGGGGGATGAACGTCTCCTCAGACAAGGGCCCTTGCCACATGGCGCCTGGGGACTTGACAGATGACGCGTCAACATGAATGGCTTCCTTTGCATGTAACTCCTGCGGCGATGCTAAAGGCAAAGCCAGGCATCTGGGAGGGCCAGGAAGGCTGCACTGCACGGGCAGGCGGCGGCCAGCCTTTGGCACTGGCGATGGGCATGAGCCGCAGTCCCCGTGTGCCCGAGGTGACAATGCCTTCCTAGGCAGCAAGGCCACCCTCTAACCTGTGCTGTGGGCCACGGGCTGGCTGATGAGTCTTACACCCCTCCCAGCAGGGCCTTGTGCCGGAAGGCGGAATGATCACCCAGCTGCTCTTGGCGCCCCGGGGCCGGGTGGGGCGCCCAGCAGGTGCGGCAGGCGAGTGTCGAGGCTGCAGCTTGTATGATCACAGCCGGAGGCGGAGGGGGCTGTGCTGTGAGAACCAGAGGAGGAGGAGCTCCAGAGGAAGTCCAGCCTGCGGGCGGGCGGAGCTGCTTTCCAGTGTGGGGGGCTTCGTGGGGAAGCAGGGCCCTCCCACCCGGACCCCAGCTGCCTAAGGTGTCACCTGGGCTGAGCAGAACCCCAGTCCCAGGCTCACCTCAGCCCTCCAGCAGCAGCCCTGGCAGCGTGAGACCTGGCTTTCTCCCTACACAGAGTTCCACCTGGAGAGGGTGACACGGACAGGGCCACCAAAAACGGGTCCCTCTTAACCAGATGCTGGTAACCGCCCGGCGCCAGCCCTCACGGCTGGAAAGCGCTCTCCCCGCCCGTCCTGGTTCCCAGCAGGCTGCAAGGCCGTCCTGGTGTCTGGCGGTGCTAGAGCGGGAAGCCAGGGCCTCCAAGCAGGCCTGTACCCCTGAGCCCGGCGATGTCATTTAGAAAGGGCATGGGGTCCCAGTGGGAGCCGTGGCGGACCTCCCGCAGGAAGGTGAGCCGCAGCGGAGGGAAGGAAGTGGGGAGAGGACTGCACGCCAGGCAGAGCCCTGGCCTGAAGGACGCAGTCTGCAGGGGTGGCTGGGACAGCAGGAGCGGTAGCAGGGCCCATGGACTGGTGCAGCCCTGGAGAGCCACAGAGGGGCAGGTTGCAGAGAACGAGTGAGGCCAGCGTCCCCCACAGGGAAAAGCACCTGGCTGTTTACTGTGCTCCCTGCGCGTGTGTGTGGGGCCAGCCAGCCCTGGGGAACCTTCCTTTCTGGGTCTCTGAATCGCCCCCTCTGTGCTGCCCATCACTCTCAGCCACCGGCCCCCAGGACTCGCCTTTCCCTGCAGACCTGGGACCCGCTCTCGTGGAGTTCGCCGCTGCTTCTGCGAGGTTGTCCGTGTCAGGTGTTGACAGCGCTGCTCCGAAGGATGGCTCACATTGACAGAGCACTTAGCACCAGCCTCTCACCCTCCCCAGGGAGTGGGGACTTCAGTCCCATTATGCAGATGGGACACTGCACCCCTCGCCTAAGCTCACAAAGTTCTGCAGTGTCGGTTTTAGCAGCTGAGCTTGTCTTATTTTGAAAGGAGCTTAGTGACGGGGACCAGGAAAATGGAAGGCTGGTCAAGCACCCGCCCACCTGCCTGGAAGGTGGACTGGGATCTGCTGCCCCCAGGCTCTGCGACCTGGGGCATTTACCAGCCTTGTCTGAGCTTCTGTCTCCTGGTCTGTGAGACAGGGAGTGATCCCACCTTGGGAGGCTTGGGAGGCTCTGAATGGGAGCACAAAGCCCCGGCAGGGGGAGCAGCTCGCGGCCCTGCCTCTTCCTCACTGTGTGGGGCTCCAGCGCGGCCCCAGAGTAGACCGCACACTCCAGATTGGAGTTTCCCTTCTTTCATTTACACTGTCTCCTGGTGACATCAGGAGGAAGAGGGACTGGGAAGACAGGGAGAGGGGCCCCTGGGTGACTTCCTGGGCACTAGAACACAAAGAGTACCTGCAGATACTTGCTAAGAAACTGACGAAAAGGCTCTTTTTAAATCAGGACCTACATGACTGGGGTCTATGCCTCTCCAAAGAGGGTTGAGGATTGAGCTCAGGGACACCCAACCACTGAGCCACATCCCCAGCCCTATTTTGTATTTTATTTATAGACAGGGTCTCACTGAGTTGCTTAGGGCCTCACTTTTTTGCTGAGACTGGCTTTGAACTTGCAATCCTCCTGCCTTAGCCTCCCAGCTGCTGGAATTTCAGGCGTGCGCCACCACAAGGCACCAGATTGATATTCGGTTGGACAGAAGGCTGCCTGAAGACCTCAGGACGCTGGGTGCCTTACCGGGACTGGGCAGGGGCTGGCTTCCTTACACCTGTAGATCCACACGAACCCCTCGCAGGGGCCACTCTTGGGGGCCCCTCTCTCAGGACCCTTGCTTTGGGAGCTCTGCTTGCTTCAATCACTCTAATGAATCCTGTGACTTTGCTCTCAGCTTTGCATCCGTGGAATTTTCTCTTCAAATTCGCGAGACGAAGAACCCACCCCGCGCTCCTTTGCGCTGTAGGCACTCAGTGTGTCTTTCTTGAGCCCAGCCCTGTTTCTGAGCTGGGGGCTCCATGACGCCTGCCTCTCAGTGGCTCCCAGAGGCACGGGTGACCCACTCGTCTCAGTCAATGGCACTCCAGGATCCGTGCCACACAGCCTGCGTGCCCACGGCAATGACCCATCCCTCGCTGCCCAGCCTGGGAGGGCAACTTGGGTGTCTCTGGAGTGTCCTGGGGACCCAGCTCCACCCCGTCCTCTCAGGCTTGTCCCCCACCCACCTGGATGGTGAGTGTAGAAGGACTGATGCCAAGGGTCAGCAGGGCTCTCTGGTTATTATTCATCAGTGGGGCCAGAACCCATCTGTCCCCAGGCCTGGCCGCTGCCCCGGACCCCAGCACCGGCCTGGTCAGGGCTTCCCCCCGGAACCGGCATCTGCCCGAGGCTCCTGCCGTAATTGGAGATGACAGGTCGAGTGTGGAGATCGTAAACTTCGGAAGTCAGCGTGCTGGAAGTAGCATTGACACGGGGTGAGGGCTGTCCTGGTGACCCGTGACTAATGGCCTCCTCCTCCACCCCTCGCCTCAAGAAGCTGGCAGAAGGCTTAATCTGGATGGGGGAAGTGACTTTGGGGAAGAAGAGCCCGCCTAGGTGACTTCACCCACAGCCAAGACCTCAGAACCAGGTGGGAAGACGGAGCCAGCCCCCTCATGGAAGCTACTCAGGGGGACATTCAGTGTGCTCCCCAGAGGGAAGGCAGCAAAATTTCAGAGGCTGAAAAAGAGAGTGGCTTCCTGGAACCTGGAGGAGATGGCTATGGTGGCAGATCTGCTGGCCAAGGCTCTGGAGGAAGGCATATAGATGCTGGTCATGAAGTGTCTTAATTCTGAGGGACAAAATGGCCATGTTTAGCGATTATTGGTGCCCATGTCCAGTGTCCAGTGACTGACTTGAAATCAGCATTTCCAGGAAGGAAAAATCGGGACTCCTCAGAGGAGGGTGTATACCATAGTAAAGAGTTCATCAGGAACTAACAATAATCGACTACCCCATCCAGCAGGGGCATTTTAACACCTCCTTTGGACCTGGTTACCTTACTTTTAGAAGCCTTGTCTTACATTGTACCAAACATCAAAATGCTCCGTATCTTATGTATGTGTATATATACTTTGAAAGGAATTTTTAAAATTTCCCTTTTGAACTTGCTTGGCTATGAATAGTAACTCATTTAATTGACTGTTGGCTCTGCTTTCTCAGCAGCCACCAAGCAGACTTGGGAGTTCTTGCAGAATGATGGTTTTTAGACACAGTCACAGCTTCGTGAGCCTCAGACAGAGTAACAACTTCACCAGACAAAAGCAGTGAACGTGGCCCCTCGGCTTTTGTTTTTCTTTCAGCATTTCCGGTGACTACCTTCTGTTTCTTTCCTGGGCTCCAGTGTGCTGCCGAGGCCTGGACCCGTGAAGGTGTGTTCGTGGGGGACAGCCTTGCTGTGCTTCTCGGCAGGTCTGGGGGCAGCGTGGTCAGGGGCTCAGGCACCCCAACTCTCCTCAGAGGTCACGTGGACTCTTCCCTGGGTTGAATCCTGAGCCTGGCAGGGTTTGTGCCAAGGTCAGGAGTCCTGGACTCACATTTGGATCAGCAGCTCAGGGGAGGACAACCTGGGGAGGGTGAGAGCCCAGCAGGAACCCCGAGAACCAGTCACGGCCACACGTGTTAGCCTGGGCTCTGAGTCCAGACACCAGCAGGGAGGGCGTTGCCCTCAACTGGCCGGGAGTCCCTCCTGGGTCCGTCCTCCTCCACCATCAGTTTACCCAGCAGAGCAGTCGGGGAGCCGAGGGAGGAACAGATGGGACGTGAGCCTCCTCACCCCGAGCTGCCGGCTTCCTTCACATTAACATTTTATTTCCTGGCACCCAACGGTAGGCTGGCTGGCTGGCCGGGAGCATCAGGAGCCTCGGAGCTTCACGACTGAGGTCCTGTCCCCGTGGGCTGCCCCCTTCCTGGCTGAGGCGGTGTGTGCAGAGGAAGGGGCCGGAGCAACCTGCCTGCTCCCTCACCAGCTCCCACCCTGGATTCCTGGGGAGGTTTGGCCCTCCCAGGGCCTCCCTGGAATTCCTAGTATGCCTCCAACGCTCATTCCTCCTCCCACGGTAATCGTGCCTTCCCCAGTGACAGAAGAGAGAAGTGGTGGCTGTGGGCCTGGCGCCTCAGGGCCTCTATGTAGGGCTCAGATGCTCAGCAGACGGGCCAGCTGGGCCCATTCCGCCTGCCTGCTGGGCTTCCTCAGACTGGCTGTGGCTTGCTGCCCTGAGACCCGCAGGAGTGATGCCGAGGCTGGCTGATTTACATAGAAAAGAGGTTTATTCGCTCCCAAGTTGGGAGGTCAGGTTGCCTGCTGCGGCCTCTGCTGGGCCCTGGTGAGGCCTTCAGGCTGCACCACAATATGGCGGAGGGCGCCATGGTGGAGCCTGAGCAAGAGGGAGATCTCCAGGGTGACACAGGAAGCTGCCAGGCTCTCTTCCAACGCCCTGCTCACAGGACTTCCTGCCCGTACAATAGCGCACCCCCTTGCGGAAAGCATTCTTCCTTTAGCAGGTGACTCTCAGCATCGCCACACTGGGGACCCAGCTTTCAGCACAAAACCTTTGGGGGACACAAATTATGTCCCCAAAGGGTAACTCTTAATAGACGCACCTGCCACTGCCTTGGCTCGGGCTCTCCTGGAGGCAGAGCCCAGGTGGCCTGGAGTAAAGTCGTGCCTGGGAGGTGCCCGGCAGCCCTGGAGGGAGGGGAGCGGGACAGGGAGGGAGGAGCCCCTCGGGAGCTCTGGGCACAGTCCCCCCGCCATCCCCCTGCCCCAGCAGCCATGCCGAGGGCTGCATCTGGGGGCTCCGAGGGCCGGGAGATGCCCCCCTGCCAGGCCGGGGTGTCCTGGATGAGCTGCCTGGGATCTGGGGTCGACAGCACTCAGCCTGGGCACCCTCAGGGCCATCCTGATGCCATAGCAGGACTGTCCTCCGTCCAGTAGGCTGCAGGGCTGTCTGTGTCCCCTCCACCTCACTGACCAGGCGCGAGTGCACATATCCCTGACGCTGTCCCGGGGGCTGGCTTGAGGGGACTCCTTAAAAGCAATGCAGAAACCCACTGCTGCTCTCAGCACCTGGTGCCCCAGGACCTCCTGGTCCAGTCCAGGCTGCCCCCAGCTCTGAGGCCCCTTCCCCGCCTACTCTCTGCTCTCCTCCTCGCCTCCGGCTTTGGGAGCCAGGGAGGAGGTGGCTGTGTCTGGCGAGGCCTCTCCCGGTGCATCTGTGCACCTCGCAGGCTGCCTGGCGTGGTGCGGCAGCCGCCCGGGAGGGCCCGTCTCCAGCCTGCTCCGGGCACGCCACCTGGCTCTGCCTTGGCGTGTTTGCTGATGGGGACCCTGAAGCCACCCTTGGCACCAAGCCCTACCAGGCTGCGTCCCGGGATGGCTGGACGTCCCGGCCTCAGCAGCACAACCCTCCTCCGCCCCTCCCGGGCCACCTGCTCCTACGGTTCCGCTTGCTGAACTGCCAGCCCAGGAAGAGCTGGACAGGGGTTTCCCCGCGTGTGGAGTGGACACGCATCAGAGACCCAGCGCAGGGCTCCTGCCGGTCCCTGCAGGCTCTGAGCTACCTTCCAGCTACCTTGGCAAAGAGCCCCATGGTCAGGAGACCTGTCACTGCTTTTGGCACCGATGATCTGATAACGTGTAAACCCCAGGGCCAGCAGAGTGACTGACAGGAGGCCACTGTCACCGTGTGGCACAGCCCCGTCTGGCACCGTCTGGCACAGTCCGCAGCACCCGCGCTCCCCAGGTTTCCAGTCCGTGCGGGGCGGCTCTGCCAGCCTGGACCCCGCCACAGCCACACGAGAGCCTGAGCCACGTCCTCCCACCACCTGCGGGGCAGCCTGGCCCCGAGGTCGGGGCACAGGTGGCCATCCCTGCTCTGTCCTTGATGGGCTGCTGACCTTGGAACAGCCACTTCCCCCTCCTGCCTCGGATTCTTCTTCTGTAACCCACGGTGACAAAAAACCATGATGCTTGCGCTGTCCCTGGGGGGTCACTTCCTGTAGGCGCTTAGGGGGGCACTGGCGCGTAGCATTTGCTGAATAAGTCAGTCAAGCCGTGCTCACTCCAGAGGCCGACAGACCCCAGCGACGGGACTGAGGGACTCGAGGTCACACAGGAGGGCTGACGCCTGCATAACGAGCCAGCCTGGGGACACGGGGAAGGTGTTCACTCAGCAGCCATCCACTGAGCTCCTGCATGCACCAGGCACCACTCACATGGCTGGGCAGGTAGCAGTCACCTTGGGGGACCTTGGACTGTTGGCGTTGCCAGGGTGGGTGGGCCACAGGGGACATCCTGATCACTCCTCAGTAAAGACAGGCCTCCGGGAAGGAGCACAGCGAGGGTGGTTCAGGGCAGAGTGAGCAGCGTCTGAGTTGCTGGAATTGAGAGGCTAACGTGCGTCCCTAGAGCAAACTCAGAATTTAGCTCCGAGCTTCCTAGTAGCCAAAGCAAAAAGAAACCCGAGCTTCAGAGTTCTCAGTGGTAACAGAACAGGACGGAGCAGATCACAAGGAGAGAAGCGTTTCCTTCCCCTGAGGCTGGGAGGACGTTCTTGGGAGGTCCTCTGTGGTCGGGGAATGGAGAAGGAATGGATAATCCGTTCAGCAGGGACTTGGTTTAGGCTTCTCAGAGGACTGGGTTTCTCAGTGTGTGGACAGGCTGTCCTGGTGAGTTCTGAAGTCACCATTAAATCTCAGTGATGCCCATGGGAGGGGGGTAGGGGGACCCAGGCAATGTCCCATCATGGTCTGTTCCGATGACCTCTGGATTCTTGGGGACCTCAGCGGAGAGGTCAGAACCTAGATGCTGCCTCCAGGGCCAGGTAGGAGCGTGAGGTGGACTGGGAGAGGCCTTGGTGTCAGGGTGAAGGGCAGCTGCCCCCGGCTCAGCCAGGAGACCCTACGGAAGAGCTGCCTTGGCTGTGGCCGCACGTCACCCCTGGGGCTCAATGATTCCGAGAGGAGCAGCGGCTTCCAGGTTGATAACCGCGAGTGTCGTCGATGGCTTCAGGACTGTTTAACAGCATTCCTGAGCACCAGCCAAACTAGGGCGTCCAAGCGCCAAGGGGCGGGGGTCTGTGCTCATGGAACCTTCTGGAACAAGAGGTCGGACAGCCTCTGGGCCAGGACTGGGCACCACAGGAGCCTCAGCTGCAGAGACTGTCCTGCAGGGCGTCGGCCCTGAGCCGTCCCCTCTCCTCCTGTCCTCACCTGTCTGTCAGGCTCTGTGTTGGGCCCTGGTCCCCAGGGAGGAGCAGACCTGACCGGCCACTGCTCCAGGGCACCTGGACTCTAGCCAGCCAGCCGGACCTGGAGCGGTGAGTAGCGCAGAGAGGCCGCTGACCTGGGCCACAGGGCGCGCTCACAGGTCCACAGTTGGGGCTCAGGAAGCAGCCCTGTGGGAAGCCACTGAGGCCGGGGTCGTGACACAGGGACGTCCGACTCCAGCGGAGGGATTTCGTGGGCCACACCAAAGAGGCAGATCTTCCAGTGGGGACACACTCTTGGCCAGGTGCCCCCTGGGATCGCCCGATGCCCCCTGGGGTTGTCCTTGGCTTGTCTCTGCTGTTTGCTGATTGCCTGGCGAGGGCATGGCTTGCTGTCCTGAGGTGAGCTGGCCACTGTGGGGTCAGGAGACAGCCCAGGTCGTGCTGTATGACCCCGACGGACGTTTACATTCTGTTTAAGACTTTAAAAACCAACAAGTTAAAAGTCCCTTGGTCCACCCTCCCTGGGGACCACACAGCCATCAGGTGCCTTGGGAGCAGCCTACCACCCGCCGCTGCTTCCCTGATGAGTTAAGTCAGCGCTGGACACAGGCTTCTTCTTAGTCTAGGTGTCGGGCTTTCCTGTCCTGGGTGTCACTGTGTGACCCGGCCCTCCTAGCTGTGGTACAGGACAGGGTTTGGGCGCCATCATGCACTCTTCCTGTGCTCGTCAGCCCTGATATTCTGCAAAAATTAAGAGGCCCAGGCTCCTGTTTTTGCCTGCAGATGGGCGGTGTCACCTCTTGGGGGAAATGGCCGTCTGGTTGGGAAGCAGTCTGCTCTTGGCCCGAGACGGGGCCATGTAACACAGGAGACCGGCCGCGGCGCCTGTTTAGAGCAGTGGAGGATGATTTATCCCAACGGGATCTTGACCAACGAGCTCCGCTCACAATTAAGATGTCTCAGGACGCTTCCTTCCCTCCTGGGCCTCTGGCTAAAGCGGAACCGCTGTGCCCCTGGTAGGTGGCCCACCTGCTGTGTCCGGTGTCAGAAGACAGGCCACCCCTGTGGGGCGCCATGAGCAGGGCGCGCCTGCATCCATTTCCAGATTACTGAGTGTGAAGTTAAAATCATCTGTTTGGAGAAGTGTTGAAAGGGCACCTGGTAATCGCAGAGCAGAGAGGGCGTCAGGACCGTCACCGTGGTGCTGGGGAGACAGGGACTTGCTGCTGAAGTTGGGGCATGAACTGTCCCCACAGGCCCGTGTGCCAAGGGCATAGCCTCTGCTTGCTGCCGCTGGGGATGCTGGGTGTGTGAAGAGGTGGGGGACTGTGGACCCCAGCCTCTCCTCTACCAGCCACAGCCGTGAAGTGAATGGTTTTGGTCCCCACCGTGACGTTCTGACATGCCACAAGCCCCAGAGCCACGGGGACAACTGACCACGACCCTCCAAAGCTGGCAGTCGAGTGGACCTTCTTTCTCTGCAGCTTCACTTGCCTCAGTATGTGTTCCAGTACCGGAGACCCTGCTGACCAGCACAGGGCAGCCACGATCTCAGGTAAGGAGGGACCCTGGGCATGCCAGGGGCCACCCGGCACGGTCTCCCCTCTCATCCTGGGAAACGAGACTCTGGGAGGCAGAGTCACCTGCCAGAGGTCACGGGCTAGCACATGGCTGGGGGGCCTTTGAATACGGTGCCAGCTCGGCTCCCTGTGACTCGCAGACACTCCTCCACGTTGTCATTGTCTCAGCGTCCACGCTCCCGTGAAACCCCCCACACCGACGTCACGGAGAGTGCCCTGCAGAGCCCAGGCAGCTTTGGCCCCTCCCTCTCTGTCCCTGTGAACACCTCCTGCACGCGTCACTCAGATGTCACCTGCTCCACCGCAGCCCGCCTCCTAGCCACGGGTCTCCCCGTCTCCCTGACTCAGTCGGCATCTTCAACGCACCCGTCGGCCACTTGTGGGTTATCTGTGCTACTTATCCTTGGTCCCCGAATGGCCAGTCACCAAGCCACCAGCCTCTGTGTCCCTCACGGGCACCTGGTGGCAGCGGGTGCTTGGGGCATTCTTGTGGAGCGCGTGAGCCAGCGACACCTATCCCAAGGCCACCGATCCTTTGATGAGAAGCAGGAGAGAGAAGCAAAGCCACTTCTGCACACCCAGGGGGCAGTAGGGCCAGGCTCCGCACGTGCACCGCACTCTCCCGTGCTCTTCAGGACACAGCCGCCGCCTGGGCATGCAGGGGCCCGGGAACTAAAAGCTCTCCCACGATCGATCGCCCAGGTGCAGAGGTGGTGCTCAGCACGGGGCCGCTCCCTCTCCAGCAGGGCTCCTCCCCTGCCGTCTGTCCCTCCGCTCCCACAGCCACTGACTGCTTCCCGTCCTTCCCGACGGCCTCTCCTGCACCGTGGAGAGCTGGCTCCGTGGTGCAGCCTGGCGCGGGAAGGTGGAATTCTGCAGCAAGTCCGCGCTCTCCTCTGGGTCTCGCTCAGCACGATTGTCGAGATCCATCCGTGTCGTGCGTGACCTCAGATCATCTGGGGAGATCGGGGCCCAGGGAGCAGAAGTGGCCAGGCGAGGCTCACATGGCGCCTCCTGCACCCCCGTCCTGTCCCCTCCTGCACCCACCCCCTCATCCCCTGCACCCAGGGCATTCTCCCCTGTGTCATGGCCCATGATGGCCCGCGGAGCCTCATTGGCCAGAGCCAGGAGAAGAACCCCAGCACTCCCAGCAGGGAGCACCCCACCTCTGGGGACCCCAGCAGCGAGGAGGCCCGAGGGTAGAGGGGCCGTGCCTCTCCTGGGGACCACCACGTCGTGTGTGAGGCTGCTTCCCGGGAGCCCTGGATGCTGGGCCGTCGGGAGATGAGCACTCAGCCCAGAGCACACAGTGGCTGCTGTGGCTCCAGCGGTTTGGGTCAGGGCAGCTCCTGGAGGTTAAGAGGGAGCTCCGCAGTTGGTCCCGCCCGCCTCTTCATCCTACCTGTGATGTTTGCAAATTTGCTTCAAGGGAATTCACTGCGCAAAACCCTGGGTTTTCATTTGCCAACTGGAAAGGACACAGTCCCAGCTCCAGGGACGGGTTCTTGGGATGGAGGCTGCTGGACTTGTGGTTCTTCTGCCCGAGCCTCACCACCATCTCCTCCACTCTCCTCTGCTCTGTGCAGGGACACGAGCCCCCGGGAGCCACAGCCCACCAGCCCCAGAGGGAGTGACCTGAGCTGCAGACGCTGAGTCGGCCAGGATGTCCTCGTACCTGGGGGTGAGGTGCCCGCCCCAGCGCACCCAGTGCAGGCGGCCAGGACAAAGGCCCCAATAGAGGCTGAGAGCGGAGGCCTGTCCGTGGTTTCCTGAGGCCTCGCTCCTGGGCTGGCAGGCGCCAGCTACTCCCCGTCCCCACTTCCTGTAGCTCTGTGTGTGCTTGTGTCCAAATCTCTCCTTACAAGGACACCACGCAGGCTGGATTAGGGCCCACCCCATGACCTCTGTAAAGCCCTCTCGCCATGACCTCATCTACCCGCACTCATTCTCTAATGACCCGTCTCCAGATGCAGTCACGTGCCAGGGGCTGGGGCCTTCAGGGGTCGGCCTGGTGCTGTCGGGCTGGCCTTCTTTATAAAGAACAGGGCTGTAGGATCAGGCCCGGGGTGTGTGGCAGTGCCCGCCCTCCCACCCGGGCGCCCTGTGCCCGGACACCTGGCCTGCAGCTGCCCCAGCCTCCTGCCCACCAAGGTGCAGGGACACACTCCACCAATGGCTCCCTCACCCCTTGGCTGGCGCCCCGGAGGCGTCTGTCCGTCCTGGGTGCTGGCCTGTCTTTCCTCATCTGTGTTTCGGATGCCCAGCTTGGGCCTGGCGTGGTGAGCCTGTTTCTCAGGGGTGCACCTTTAGATGTGGACACCCCACCCAGAGCCCCTCTCCTGCAGCCTGTCCAGGGTCACTCTCCACCTGCCCTGAGGCCCCCAAGGCCAAGTACCAGACAGTAGGGACACCAGATGCCCCAGAGGTCACCAAATTGTCCCACATGGCCGCCCAGCCCTGCTTCCCCTCCACACGGAACCCAGGAGCTCCAGTCACTGTTTTCCTCTGGCTCTTCCTGACCTGCCTGGTGTCCCCGTGTGGCCCTGGGTGACTTGGCACCCCTCCTCGTGGGAGCTGAGTGACAATTGACTCTTTGGTGGCTGTCCTCTCTGGTCCCTTGGCGCTGCATCCCCAAACAACAACGAGGTCACCTCTGAAAACACCTGTCTCCCCGGGGCCGTGGGCTGCAGCTCCAGCTGCCACTGGCCTTGACATGACGCCGTGGCCTGCCTGCCCTCTGCACTGTTGTGTCCCCTGCACCTCCCACGGAAGCCAGCACTGTCCCCATCCTTGTCCCAGGGTCAGCTCTTCCAAGGGAACAGACTCAAGTAAGTACAAAGTCGAATCTTTCTTTTTCTTTTTCTTTTTTTTGGGGGGGCAGGTACTGGGGATTGAACCCAGGGGCACTCCACCACTGAGCCACATCCCCAGCCCTATTTTGTATTTTATTTAGAGACAGGGTCTCACTGAGTTGCTTAGGGCCTCGCTAAGTTGCTGAGGCTGGCTTTGAACTTGCGATCCTCCTGTCTCAGCCTCCCAAGTGCTGGGATTACAGGCGTGCGTCACCACGCCCTGCAAATCTTTATTTTCCATACGGAGAGGAAACAGAAGTGGAGGCAGGGACTTGATGGGTGGTGTTGAAGTAGCTCCCCTGGCAGGGCGTGTGCCACCGCGTGACCCCATGAGACCACCACTGCGGCTCTGGACAGGGGTCCAGGCTCCGAGGCATCATGCCCGGACCAGGGCACAGCCCCCGGTGCTGGGACCGTGCCTGGCATCGTGGTGGGCACATGTAGGTGCCCACAGACACCAGCTGCTGCAGAGCGGGGCCCCTGCTCAGGTGGGTGCCCTTGGGCTCCTTCCCAGGCTCAGCGGTCGCCGTGCCTTCCCCAGATGGAGGCAAGCGTCCTCTGTCAATGCATCTTCACCCGAGCCCGGTGTCTCTTCAGAACCACCTTGCGGCTCGCTGACCTGACCCACTGTCCCTGCTGCGTGGTCACTCTTGGAGTCCTCTGCTGCCCCTTAATTCCACCTTAGCCAGGCAGGAAGGCTGGGTGGCACGCCACAGTGGCCACACGGGAGCAGCGTACTGTGGGGACGACATAGGATTTGGAGCCACCCAGACCCAGCTGGCGGCTCCTCACCTGCAGGGGCGTCTTGGGCAAGTTACTCTGACCCCCTGAACCTCAGTTTCCTCATCTGTCACCTGGTGACCAGCTGCCAAATTCCTGGGAACCAGCAAGGAGAGGACCGGGCAGGCTTGAGCGCGGTGTCAGATCCGCAGTTGGCGTTCCCTTGTCGGGGCTGTTTCACGGACACATGCCAGCGTCCCTGAGGACTGCTGCCCCACAGGCCCACCTCCCCATGCAGCTCAGGCCTGGGCAGGGTGGTGCTGACTCTCAGGTGACATTTTCCAGAAGCCAGTGGAGTCCAGGCAAGAAAGGCTTTGACATGAACGAGGTTTGGTAAAAGACATGCCTTGTTCCTGAGGGGTGGCTCCCTGGTCGCCCAGTGGGCCCAACTCTCCTGCATGAGCCACGGGCTCCCAGGGAAAGCAGGCCTCCTGTGGCCAGTTGCTCAAGAATCTGAGCCACACATACCGCTGTTCTCCATTCCTGCACGTGTGACAGACATCACCAATCGATCACAGCACTCGCCACCAGGATGGAGTAGCCTTAGAATCCTCCTCCGATCAGGACACAGGTCGCAGGACAGCCCCCCAAGCTGGTGCTTGAGTGGAACCCCACAGCTACTTGGAGGAGGCCCGGGCAGGGCTCAAGGCCGACCGTCCCTCCAGAACCAACCTCCTTCTGCACTGCCTGCAGCCAAGGAAACCCTTAAGCAGAATGTTCGGAATTCTGAGGCGGAACCAAGAGGGATGGAGTAATGGAGTCAGCGGAGACTTCGCCAGCCCCAAATGAAGCCAAACTCACGTTTTGGTGCGTGTGTGGAGCTCTTGTCAAGAAGGGGAAAATGAGGGAATTAACGTGTCTTGGGAAGATCCTTTTCATCATCAAGCCTTCCGAGGCTGCTTCCGAACCCACAGCGATGAGCCCGCCTGGGGCAGCCCCGGTGCCGTGTCAGTGCGTGAGGTTGGCGGTCCCCCAAAGCACCCTGTGGGGTCCCCTGCTTCCCAGCCTGCGTGCCGGTCTTCAAAGCTGCCCCTGCACAGGGAACCTCCAGGATGGACTGTGTGTTTCTGAGGGACACTTCTTTTCTCAGTGTCTCTGCAGAGCGTTTCTGAGGACATTGGGCCTTCAGATGGGCAGGTGGGCATCCCCTCTGCCATCCCCGCTGAGCCCAGAACTGCTGCTCTGCCTTTGGACCACCGGAGCTGCCCTGGGAGAAGAGGTCCCAGCACCCTGCAGGGGAGCCCTGTCTGGACGCTGGGGTCTCTGTGAGCAATGGTGCAAGGCCGCAGGGTGCCCCACACACACCCAGGGCTGCAGCTGGAAGTGGGGAGGTCAGGCGTCAGGGACGCACAGCTCAAGTCCCGGCTGACCCTTCCTAATCCGCTGATCTTAAACGGGGATCTTTAGGCCTCCAAGCCTCCATTCCTCCCCTGTGAATGGGAGAGACGCCTGCCTCCACGGTCCCCCCTTCCCCATCCCTCCCTTTCTTGTAGGAATAAGATGTCGCTGTGGTGGCCAGTGGAGCATAGACCTTCCTGGGTGTGGAGGGTTCCTGAGTCTGCGAGCTCCCGAGTCTGGCCGTGCCCCAACGGCCTCTGCAGGAAGCCCGAGGTGGCCTCCTCCTGCCCTCTCAGAATCTGCATGGCATTGGTGAGACCAGACACAAGAGAAGCCATGCTGGACCCTCAGAGGAGCCCCCCAGCAGCTGAACACCCCACTGTGACCGGCTGATGCTGTGTGGAGCTGAGGCTGTCCTAAGGTACTCACCTTGAGGTCCTTGGTACCCAGCAGTAGCTACCTGG
This sequence comes from Glaucomys volans, assembly GCA_020662805.1. Classification (NCBI taxonomy): domain Eukaryota; kingdom Metazoa; phylum Chordata; class Mammalia; order Rodentia; family Sciuridae; genus Glaucomys; species Glaucomys volans. The sequence continues at coordinate 502,949 of JAJEJO010001750.1, forward strand.
ATCACCAGGGTCACCTGCTGTTCGGTCTTAAACAGTCTCCAGGGATCTTCTCCAGGCGTCGGTCTCCTCGCTGCTCAAGGTGAGGTTGGCCCCTGCCTGGGAGGATATTGGTGAAGATTAAAGGAGAAGGTTCCAGCTCAGGGCTGGGGCAGGGCCTGGCACACAGGGAGCACTCGAAGGTGCTGTTGCTGGTCTTGCTCTTTCCCAGACTTGGCTGGCAGTGTCCCGAGGAAGGGAAGGGGAAGCTCAGCCCAGGCACGTGGAGAGCAGGGAGCCTGGCAGCTCTGCCGATCCCCAGGAAGAGGGTCATCCCCATCATGCTCCATCCTGTTCTCACCAGGGCATCTTAAGATTAGAACACTCATTTGTTTGACTTCCTCTGAAAGGTTGCCCCAGTGCACCCTGGTGGTTGGCAAGGGATCAAGAGTCTTGAAGTCACAGCACTGTCTTCCGAGGGAGGTTGTGCATGTGTGGGCTTGTGCCCCAGCCACCTCCTGGGCTTCCTTTCTCCTCTTGCTCCAGGGACTTTACTCCCAACCAGTGGTGGAGCAGCCATGCCTGCACTGAGAGGCACATTCACTGCCAAGTTCCTGGCTGCAGTGAAGTGGGTGGAATGTTTGCCTTGGCCCACAGCCCAGGACCCCAGGACCCTCGTTGGTGCCTGATGTGCACAGGGTGTGGCTCCTCAATCGGCTCATGGCTTACCCTGGCCGCCTCCTACCACTGACTAAATTGTATGAGATCAGAGGACTTTCATCAGCCTGTTTTGCTGTGTGGCTTGAGAAGGGAAGCTGGGACCTGTGCTGTGGTGGGGCCTGGGACTGAGGAGAAGGAATCGTCATGAGCTGTGGGTCACTGATTAAGCAATTCAACAAATATCCCTTGAGCATCCACTGAGTACTGGGCAGCAGGCTAGGTACCAAATAGAATCATTTGGGTCTGATGCTCGGTTTTTCAACCTAGAAGTTATCCAGCACCCACCCAGTGCCATGGCTAAAACAACGAAGAATCCCATCTTAAGGAAGTGTTTCCTCCAAAAGTTCATGTGTGAGACAATGCAAGAATGTTCAGAAGTGCAATGATTAGATCATAAGACCTGCAAGCTAACTGGTGGATTAATCCACTTGAATGGATTGACTGGGTGGTAACTGGAGGCAGGTAGGGTATGGCTGGAGGAGGTGGGTCACTGGGGGTGTGCCCTAGTGAGCAGAGCTCTCTCTTCTTCCTGGCTGTCATGTCCTGAGCTGCTTTTTCTCAGCCATGCCCCTTCTCCTTGACGTTTTTCCTCACCTCGGGCCCAGAGACATGGAATCCGCTGTCTATAGACTACGACCTCTGAAACTGTAAGCCCACATATCCTCCATGAATGGTTCTTGTCAAGTCTTTTGGTGACAGCCATGAAGAGCTGACTAAAGCAGAAGGTAACAATGGCAAATGAAACTCACACCCTGCTGGTGGGACTGAGAACTGGTCCATCCACTTTGGAAAACAGAATCTCCTAAAGCTGAATATTTCTCTCCTAAGTGCCCCAAAAGAAATGTCCAAGAATGTTTATAGCTGTACCATTTGCAGAAGCCACCAACTGGCCACAGCCCAAATGCCCATCAACTACAGAATGGATGTCGCCCCCTAACTGCCCCCACCCCCTGGCTGTGCTGTGACGGGGTTGATAAGCTATTGCTCCATGCAGAGATGTGGGGCCTACAGTGCTACGTCATGAATGAGAGTGAGTACTGTGCTATGATTGGATGTGGCTTGAGTGTGTCCTCCCAAAATTTCTCATGCTGGAAACCTGGCCTCCAGTGTGGTGACATTGGGAGGCAGTGGAACCTTTAAGGGATGGGACCTAGTGGAGGATGGTCAGGTCACTGGGGGTGCTGACCTCAAAAGGGATTAGTAGCCACAGCAATTAGGCAAGAGAAGGAAATGAAGGGAAGGAAATAGGAAGTGGTCAAATTATCACTGTTTGCAGATGCTATGACCCTATACTAGAAGATCCAAAAACTCCACCAAAAGACTGCTAGAGCTATAATCAAATTTGGCAAAGTCACAGGTCA
>JAJEJO010001751.1:10001-49421 GCA_020662805.1 Glaucomys volans
CCAAACTAGGAAAGATTGCATGGGTTCATTTTTCACTGTCTGAAAAAATCAGTAATTTATATTCTTACTTTCTTCTTTTCATTGATAAGGAAAATGGTTTTAGATGATTTTAATACTATATCTGACAAAGATGCTCCTGCTATCTGTTAGGCTGAGATGGGAAAATGCAGACTAAATTGGAGTGTAGGTAGGTTAGTAGGCATCAACTTTATATCAAAAGAGTTTGTAGTGATAGGCATGGAGGGCAGGCTTTAAGAAGTATTATTATTATTATTATTATTATTGTTATTATTATTATTTCTGGTTGTGCTGGGGATTGAATCCAGGGCTTCATGAATGCCAATCAGGCACTCTACCACTGAGCTTCATTCCCAGCCTAAGAGAGTGTTATTTATAAAAATGATAAAATAATGTTACATTCCATTGTGAAAATTCTGTTTTCACTTAATATATCGTAGGCATCCTTTAGTGTCACTGAATGTACACATATTTAAGAGCTCTTGACTATTCTAAATATGTAGTTAGAATTATGCAATCAGGCCTCTATCAATCATCTGTCACCCAGTTTATGGCAGGACACTGCTAAACTAGAGTGATCTTCCTCCATTCCCTCTTCTGGTTTTTTGATTCTTTTTCTTCGGTTCAGATAGGGCTGATTTTACTTCTTTCCCCCACACAGAACCAGGCCTGGTCAATCAGAGGGAACATTATCACCCTGGTTACATGTAGAAAAGAGCAGATCACACTGTAGGGTCATTGTAGGTGGGAAGTAAAAGGGTCTTTGTCTTTGGGTCTCTTCCTGGTGACAGAGTCTGTATTGACATTGTCTGGGAGTCCTCTGAAGTCCTGGAGTCTGCCTTTTGAGGGGATGCAGAGTATAACCCTATATGACCCCAAAGTGGTTTATGAAACTCTTATGAAACGGAGAGACTGTAGAAACCATGGTGTTTTCTCAGTTCTGCCACCTAAGCCAACTTTGCACCCCGGGAATCTCAGCATGCCTACCTCATCCCCACCTGCAGAGTAGGACCGACATTATTCCCTCTGTTTCATATGAAAAAACATATAAATAAGACCTTTGGGGACCACCTATCACCCTTTCTTCAGGTTTCCAGGTGAAGAATTCTCCAGAGAGACATCTCTTACTCCTTGCTCCACCTCTCACTCACTCTGTCCCCAGAGGACAAGTGCTAGAGCTGGTTAGTGGGCAAAATTGTTTTGCAACTCAGTTGGGGGAAGAAAAAATATTAAGGGGTTCCAGGTTTTTACTTCCTCCCTCCCTATCTCAGTCTGCTTGGGACAGTGTTCCCAGAAAGGTACATTCACTCCTTTGGGCAGATGGTTTTAAATTTTAGACAAGGTGGGACTACAGAAAGTATCTTGAAAGTCCAGCTGTTTTTCACATCTATATTCTTTGTTATGATTTGGATGTGAGGTGTCCCTCAAAAGCTCATGTGTGAAACAATGTGAGAACATTCAGAGGTGAAATGATTGGGTTATGAGAGCCTTAACAAATCAGTGAATGAATCCTCTGATGGGATTAACTGAGTGGTAACTGAAGGTAGTAAGGTGTGGCTGGAGAAGGTGGGTTATTAAGGCATGTCTTTGGGATATATGTTTTGAATCTGGCTGGTGGAGTCTCTCCCATTGTTTTCTGATCATCATGTGAGACGCTTCCCTCTGCCATACTCTACTGCCTTGATATTCCACCTCACCTCAAGCTCCAAGGAATGGAGCCAGACTTCTATGGACTGAGACCTCTGAAACTGTGAGCCTCCAAATAAACTTTTCCTTCCTCTATAGTTCTTTTAGTCACAGCATTGAAAAAGTTGACTAAATAGTTCATCTATGATTAAGGTGGTATTTTTACCTCTATCTTCCTGACTCCAGTGTCTCACAGTTGGTTCTGAACTCAGGTGGAGAACAGACATATTATATATTGATTCTCAGCATGTAGATACAGTTGTTTTCCCAAGCAGAGAATTCTCAAGAGGACCAGTAATGAGCTTAAGGGACCAGGAAAAGAGGAGTCTGGAATGTTTGGCTCAAGGGCCCATACCTTACACTGATGGATTGGAAGACAGAGACACGCATGGAGTGTGGAAGCACTTCAGGATGGAAAACTTTCAGCGCAGGAGGTGACTGAGTGCAAAAGGGTTAAAGGCCAGATAATCTGCCAAGTATCAGAGTGGGCTAATTTTAATAAGGAAGAAAAGGAATCTGTTAGACAAAAGTCTTTGATAATTTTCAGGCCCCTGCAAAGCAGACCTGGGTCTCACATATTTCCACTTCTTTCCAACATCTGGTCTAATTCCTGTCTGCAGCCAACTTTGGGTTTGGCTACGCAGAGAGAAGATACAAGGGCTTTCCAATAAAGCTGGGAGTTGGATGTGAACACAATGTTTTGGGAAAGGAGGTGGCCTGGGCTGGGGACTGGTGGAAGGCTATGCTTAAGTTGCTGGCACATATTTAACAGAGGTGGGGTCAGTCATTTTTATTCATTGACAAGGTCAAGATGAGGCAGCCAGCGGATGACAGATGCAGATGTCATACTCTGCAACTTGGGGAGGGGTCTGTTTTGCTTTTCTGTACCTGTGTATTCGGAGTCCTATTGGGGAGACCTGGACATGGCTTTTCAGGGGAACCCCCAACATCATGGAATAAGAAAAATCTGACAATCAATTTCTGATTTAGTGAGCTTTTCTTTTTTTCAAGCTGCTGTGACTGTTGATTTGAGTGCTCACAGTTTCAGAGGTTTCAGTCCATAAAAGACTGGCTCTATTCCGTAGGGCTCAAGGTGAGGCAGAACATCCTGGTAGAAGAGTATGGTGGAGGGAAGCAGCTCACATGTGATCAAGAAGCAGAGAGAAAGACTCCACTCATGAGATACAAAATATATACCCCAAAGGCAAGGCCCCAGGGAACCCACCTCCTCCAGCCACACCCTACCCACCCTCAGTCACCACTCAGTTAATCCCACAAGGGGATTAATGCACCCTTTGGGTTAAGGCTGTCTTAATCCAGCCATTTCTCCTCTAAACCTTCTTGCATTGTCTCACACATGAGCTTTTGGGGACATCTCACATCCAAACCATGACAATGACAATGATAATAGCTTTTATTTTTCAAGCACTGAGTATATGCCAGAAATTTTCCACATACTATTTCTTTGATAATCTGTCAGAATCTCACACACTTAATCTGGATTATAATTGTATTTTGTTTGGTCTTCATAGAGAGGTTAATTAATTTGTTCAAAGTCACAGAGCTGGTAAATAGCAGCTGATAAATAGGTTTGATACAGAAGCCCATTCAACTTCAAAGTCCAGGTAGAAATAACCAGACTGCATGCCCTGTCTGCATATTCTTCTTTAGGACACCTTCGCAATTGGTGGCTCCTGGTCTAAGTCTATTCACAGTTAGGAGGAGTATCACAGGATTGAGATCCCTTTTTCTAGTTCACCTTGGAGGAAAACTATCAAAGCAAAATCTTCATTAGTAGATAATCAGAACTGTTGGCTCTGATTTCACCTGTGCACTCAGGTGTACGCGTAGCCAGGTAGTCTGCAAACTCCCTCTCTTGCAGCAGGTGTGAGGGAGTCCTCTTCCCTTCTTTCTATCCACTGGTCCTATCATAGTTAAGGAACTTCCTAAAGAATCAAGGAAAGGAATGGGAGAGATCTTGACCCTGAACCCTTCGGTCTCCCTTCAGTCTGCAAACACATCTCTCTACTGTGGAGAGTTCTTTCTGTCCTGATAAATGATCTTCTGTATTTCTCCTCTGTGCTGAGATTGTGAAATAATATCCTGTTCAAAAATAGCTTCCCAATTCCTAGAGAAAGAAACTGAGATCTCTTCAACCCCTCTCTTGCTGGTGCCAGCACACTTTCCCAATTTTTTCCCCAATTTCCCACTTCCGTTCCTTTCCCAGGAATACACATCTTTCCTGTAATATCTGTACCCCTTCTTGCTTATCCTGTTCCCCTTGAAGTGCCTAGATTTTTATCAACATCTGTATTTGAAAGTAAGCCTTTTCTTACTATCTAAAAATTTTTTTTAAAAATCTCTCTCTCTCTCTTGTTTTCTAAATCTCTGTTGAGCTTATAAGATCGAACTTGCAATAATACAGTTGTAGCAAGTCTTTAGTGGATTATTTCAACAGCCAACACTGGAATAACTCTTAGGGAGAGAACTTGATAAGTTACTTGATGGTAAAAGATGTGCTGAATTTAGTAGAAGTCAAAAAACCACAGGTGATGATTCTACTCTGAGTGTGACATAAGATTAATACTCTTACACTTTTGAGAAGAAAAATGAAAGTAGAGAAAGTTCAGAAAAAGTGGGAGAGAGGACACATTTAGGTAGAAAGAAGTCAGTCCTATGTGACATGGCTAGGATTACTCAGGGGTGAAGTGGCTAGACCAAATTCCTCAATGCTTGGTTGCCTAGAAAGTATGTTAGAGACATAGAAATCTCATGTCTAACTTGAATCTAAAGCTCAGTGTGAAGTGGAATGCACTACTAGATGTGACTCTCTCCTTGTAAACCTTCAGTCAGTAAGTTTTACTATAGTTGGAGTTTTTTTTTTTAATGCACTCATGTGTATATGTTTGTGTGAGGTTCACACCCCTGTTGCAGTGGTTCCAAGCTGAGTCAGCAGAGGCAGATCAAGAGCCCGGAGCCAGAAATAACTCCCCTAATGTCCCATTGGGACTGGCAGAACCCTTGGAAGGTGGCTGCAGCCAACTCATTTAGGTCGCAGACTTGTATTTAGTAACTGACATGCTCCTGGAAGGCAGAGTTCATATATACTTTGTTCATCTTAAATATATTATGATGTAATAACAATGTAATGAAGGCAAAGATACGTGCACATCACTGTAGACATGCTGCGGATGCAGTAAGTTGCACCTACTGAGCGCTTACAAATGACAAAGAGATGTGAACTCAGCATAGAGACCTGCATTTGATTTCCATTTGATTTTTCTTCTGTTATCTGGTTATGTAACCTTAGACATTTTCCTCCCTCTGAATCTCTGATTTCACATCTGGAAAATGGAAAATACCAGCACTATGTCATGGTTCTAAAAATCAGCTTTACTTGTTTACTCAGCAAGTAGGTACCGAGCACCACCCTGTGCAGAGGTCCTCCACTCAGGGTTGGCAGGACTCCTCCACTGCGGTGACTCCACTTTTTTTGTCCCTAACTTTGGACCTGCTGCCATTGCTCCTGATGTCATTCTGGGAGGTGGGGTTGTCTCAGCTTGGTCCTGACTACTCTTTTTTCCAACAGTTCTCCCATTATGGTGGGAGTAAGAGACTTCATTTAAAAACTATTGAAATGTTCTTTTTATTTTAAAATTTAAAAAATTAAATTGTTGTTTTAATTGGAAAAATTCATGGGGTACAGTGTGCTAACTCAACATATGTATATAATGTGCAATGATCAAATCAAGGTATTTAATGTTTCCCTCTCAAACATTTTTATTTATTTATTTATTTATTTATTTATTTATTTATTTATTTATTTTTGGTGGTGCTGGGGATTGAACCCAGGGCCTTGTGCATGCTACACAAGCACTCTACTAGCTGAGCTCTATCCCCAGCTATTTTTTTATTTTTTCTTTTCTTTTTTTTTTTACCCAATTGAACTCAGGGGCACTCAACCATTGAGCCACATCCCCAGCACTGTTTCACATTTTATTTAGAGACAGGGTCTCACTGAGTTGCCTCACTTTTGCTGAGACTGGCTTTGAACTCATGATCCTCCTGTCTCAGCCTCCTGAGCCGCTGGGATTACAGGCATGCACCTCTGTGCTTGGCTCAAACATTTAAAAAAAATTTTAGTAACATGTAATAATTGCACCTATTTAAGAGGTACAGTGTGATATTTCAATACATGTATACAATATGTATTAATTCAATCAGGGTATTAACATTTCCATTTCTTTACCATTACTTTGTTTTTGGAGTCTTCAAATTTATCTCTGGTTTTCATAAAAAATATAATAGGTTATTGTGAACTATAGTTCTCTTACTCAGCTATACAACATTAGAACTTATTACTTCTATCTGTGGTTTGGTACCTGTTATCTCCCTCCATCCTCCCTAACCCCACTTCTAAGCCTCTAGTAGTCACTATTCTACATGCATATGAATTGCTTTTAGCACCACATGTGAGAAAGAACAGGAAGTATTTATCTTTCTGTGTCTGACTTATTTCACTTAACATAATGTCTTCCATTTACACCCATTTTGCAGCAATTGATAGGATATAGTTTTTAATGGCAGAATAAAATTGTCTATTGTGTAATGATATTGTAATATTATGAATCATGTATATCTACCATATTTGGTTTGTCTGCTAATCTGTTGATAGGTATCAAGGTCCATTTCCCATGTCTCAGCTACTGTGAATAGAACCTCAATAAACAAGGGTGTGCAGATAGCTCTTTGCTGATAGTATTTCCTTGTCTTAATCCACTAAACATGGTGACGGAACATACCTATTTTCTTGCTCTGCTCTTCCCATTATGATCTTTGGATTTTATCAACTATAAATACTTGACACAAGTCTAGCTTTGATGTATGGAAAGAGGAGTTCAATGGCACTGTGGTGTCAAACCCAAAGTTCCTACAGTCCTTGCATCCCGTGGCTCTTTTCTTCAGGGTGGGTGGCTACCTGGGACACTGTGCTAGAGTTTCCAGGTCCAGGTCCTTGACTCTCCTTTAGTTTGGAGTCAGTCTGGGAGGCCAACCATCAAGGACAATATTCTATTTTTCTTGCAGTCAGGACAGTTCTTGATGTGCCTGAGTCTGGAGTGAACACTGACAATAAACTATTTCAGGGGACTTTTTTTTTTCCATTTGGGCATTAATTTTCCTTTCAATCAAAGTAATCTCCATTGTTAGAAAGTAGAGATAATTTCCAGCAGGATCTATGATTTTATTTTGTTCCGGATACTTTGCTATGTGTTGCATAAGAATGATCTCAGCTAATTCTATAAGTCTCTATGAAATAAGTACTCTTATTGTCTCCATTTTAACATGGGAAACTGAGGCCCAGAAAAGTTCAGTTACTTGCCCATAGTCACACAAGGAAGAGTAGATCTGGATCTTGAACTCAGGTCCTCTGACTCTGAGGCCCCTTAATCATTGTGCTGTTCTGTATGTGGCCCTTCAACCCCAGCTTTCCAATGAAGATTGACTGAGCTTGGAGTGGTAGGGCTCAAAGTCATCATTGTCATGACGACAGGAACTTGTCGTGACCCATCCAAGAACTCCATTCTGTTCCCAGGAGTGTTGCCAAGAATCAGGATACAATCAGGAACTTCTGTGGGGGTGTTGGAACAGTTCAAGCAGTCCCTTGAAATGCCCAACATTGCTTGGCATGGACCTTTTACAACAGACTCTGATTTCTTGGGATTGTTGATCCCTCAGTTCATGTTACATGAATTTTGGGGCCTAGATCCTGGTCTTTGACAGGCCCTCTGTGCCTGTAGCAAAGTGGACAAGGCCAGGCTGACTGCAAGGTTCCCATTCTGTGTGGTCACGAAGCTCTCTGAGGTATGGCTTCACTATTGCTGGACTTGGTGTGCCGCAGAGGAACTGCAGAGTTGGGGAAAACTTGTAGTTCAGCGGATCCCAAGCCCTGCACTTCGAGGCTGTACATGTGCCGTGTGAGGATGCCATTTACCTGCATCCTGGCTCCTTGTTAACAGGACTGAGTGACTGCTTTGCCTTCTCCTTTGCACAGGTGGCTCTAATGAGACTGAAATTGCACCAAGTGAAGCATTTTTTTTCTTTTTCTTTGCAGTGCTGGGGATTGAACCCAGGGCCTTGTGCTTGCGAGGCAAGCACTCTACCAACTGAGCTATATCCCCAGCCCCAAGTGAAGCATTTTGAAGGAAGGGTCAATCTGGTGACAGTTTCACCCCCTAGGGCTTGTTTCTGGGAAGTGAAAAGCAGAAATGTCAGTGCTTCATAAGAGTCTGGACACTCTACCTGCTTTCTCCTCTGAGTAAGTTAATATAGTGCTAGCCTTAGTACCGTAGAGTCTGTTCAGATTTGGAGAATTGTTTTGATTCCAGGAGCTCTTAAGCATCACCATAGTCCTCAACTAAGCCCTGAGATCTAAATCCTTAACACCATTCAAATATCAATTGGGAAAAATATGGATTCTTTGGGGAAAGGAATTTTGTGTGTGTGTGTGTGTGTGTGTGTGTGTGTGTGAAAGAGAGAGAGAGAAACATGCTATTCCTTATTCATGGTGCTCATCCCTTTAACTTCTCATGGGAGACTGGTGACTTGCCTTTTTATAGTAGGGTTCCTTTATGAAGAGTCATTTATTCTCTTTTCCAGTGCCATATGTGGTCATGGGCTTTTCAGAGTTGGGGAGTCAAGTTTGAACAAATGGGAAAGAGGGAGTATTTGTCTGCCAAGAGTATTCCTTTATATGAAAAGAATAAAATTAATGAAGAGGCAATTATAGTAGGGAAGCGATAGATACTGGCAATAGCTCTTAATGATTAACGCACTGATGAAATAACTCAGTGATAATTTGTTTTCATCTTCTGTTAGGAGATACATTGCTCTATATGCTGGGCTTTTGCTCCATTGATGCTAAGTAAGGCAAAACCAGTTTTCATTTCTTTTCCATTATAGCAGTTTCCATTTAACACCATGACTTTCTTTGAAGTCGCTCTATGAATAAATGTACTCTTTGTATAGTATACAGTACATTTTAATAGAATACTGCTCACTTGTTCATAGCAGTGAGCTGACAGCTTGTGTTAAAGGAAAATATACTAGATATATGCATATGCACAGATAAACAGATTTAGAAAAGTACAAAAGGTACTTGACAATTAAGTAGAGGACCTCAGCTACCACAGAGGACATCAATTTTACTCTTCTAGAAAAGGCAAGTGCTGTTTAGCAGAGGGCATTTAAGGTCAATGAATGCAGACCCTCTTACAGTTGAAATCTCAGAGCTCAGATCACAAAGTCCCTGACTTGTCATATGTTGTCATATGTCAAAGTCCCACTATTCCTCCACAGAAAATACAGGAAGAGGAGTCCTCAAAGGTGAATCTGCTAAGAATTCAAGATCACCTTTTGGTACCCAGCTATGGCAATGTCTCTTATTGTATTCATTATCTGTTTCTGTAGGACAAGTAATTCTGGTGTCTTAAAACAGCCACCACTTATTACCTGACGTCCAGGTGCAGCTTAGCCAGGTGCCTTGGGTTCAGGGGCTATGTGAGCCTGCAGGCGGAGTGTTCTCTGGTGCTGTGCTCGTGTCAAGGCTCGGCTGGGAGAGCATCTGCCTCCACTCACTCGCATGGCCGCTGGCTCCAGTCCTTCCTGCTGCTGGACAGACACCAGTTCCTCATTAACTGGGCTTTTCTATAGAGAGGCTCATGGCAGCCGGCGTCACCTGGAGCCTGTGAGCAGCAGGAGAGGGTGAGTGTCCAAGACAAAAGCTGGCATCTTTGTGTAATCTAATCTTGGCATCCATTCCTTTTGCTGGACTCCATTCCATTAGGAAAAAGTTATTGGGTCCAGTCCACACTCACGAGGAAGGGCAACACAAGGGCATGGACACTAGAGGAGGGACCACTAGGGTCGTTCCAGACACTGCCTACTGCAGCTCTGGATACCCCTCTTGTTTAATGTGATGAAGTAGGGAATTGATCCCCCAAAGTCACATTGCAGGGGAGGTCAAAGAGGAAAATTGGGCTCAAATTCACCATCAGATCCTGCTTTGTGAAGTTCTCATCATATCAGCTTCTGAGAATTTCCAAATGAAGCAAACATGGGATTTATACCAAACTTCTCCTGCTAATGTCTCCAGCCCTTGATTCTTTTTTTTTATTTGTTCTTTTTAATTATACATGACAGTACAACCCATTTTGATATAATTATACAGTAGGGAATATATCTTTTTTTTTCACAATGTAGATTCACACAATTCATATAATCTTACATATACATAGGGTTATAATGTCTGTCTCAGTCTACTATCTTTCCTTCCCCCATCCCTCCCATTGCATTTTCCTCTACACCATCCATATTTCCTCCATTCTTTTCTTATTCCCCTACAACCAACCGCCCCCACCCCCTGTTATGTATCAGCATCCACTGATCAGAGAAAACATTCGACCTCTGGTTTCTTGGGCTTGGCTTATTTCATTTAGCATGATATTCTCCAACTCCACCCATATACCAGAAAATGCCGTAGTTTTATTCTTCTTTACGGCTGAGTAATATTCCATTGTGTATATATACCACAGTTTCTTTATCCATTCTTCAATTGAAGGGCATCTAGGTTGGTTCCACAATCTAACTCTTGTGAATTGAGCAGCTATGAACATAGATGTGGCTGCATCCCTATACTTTGCTGATTTTAAGACCTTTGGGTATAAACCGAGGAGTGGAATAGCTGGGTCAAATGGTGGGTCCATTCCAAGTTTTTTGAGGAATCTCCATATTGCTTTCTAGAGTCAGCCCTTCACTCTTATTCCAACTCTGACAGTCATGTCAGTGATGGTGTAGGCAGCTGGCATTGTGGGGAGAGGCGGACATGTGGTTGGTGCTCTCAGTGGAGGCCAGACCCTCAGATTTACTTCCTGGCCCCATTTCAAGGCAGTGTAGCAGAACAGTTGAAATTGAGTTTGGTTTATTAACTAGGCAAATATAGACAAGTCAGTTCACCTCACAAAGCATATTTTTTCTCACCTGCAAGGTAGAGATGACATTGCATTGCCCTCCAAGAGCTGATGTGAACTCTGGTGCCATTCGTGCCCATCTGTGTGAAGGGTTCTCCCTTATTGCTGGGGTCACCATGATGCTGACTTGGACTGTGGGAAGTACATTTCTTACTCCTAATGTTAGGACAAAAGGAATGGGATCTTAGCCCAACCTTCTTAATAACAATACCGGGAGGAACTTCTACCTCCTCTGTCCTTCTCTGTTTCAGAGCAGGAGAATGGTTTCCTTGACTAGAGATCAGGGAGAAGAAGCTGCATTCCTGGGATCTGGCTCTCTGCAGAGGAAGCACATTTTCATTTGCTCTGAACTACATGGAACACTTGAATCAGCTCTGTTCTAAGGGAGTCATGCAATTTAGGGGGGGGTAAATTTTTTTTTTATGGAAAGAGATATTTAGGAAACCTAACATGGTCATATTCTCCAGTTCCATCATTATCAGTAACCAGACTAGCAGTTTTATCATCGATAATAAACTGGGAAGCGACAGATACTGGAAATAGCTCTTAATGATTACCTGATGAAATAACTCAGTAATAATTTGTTTTCATATTCTGTTAGGAGATATACATTGTTCTATATGTTCTTTGTTATTTCATTGATAATAAAACTGCTAGTGTTATTATCTATTTGCTTTTTAAAATTAATTTCATAAATAATAAAATAAGTATCATTTCTCAGCTTTCTAAAGTCCCACCAGTTATTATTGTTTAGTCACTTGTGCACACTGGCTCAGTTATTTTTCAAGATAAAAATGATGGTGAAAATATTGATCCATCTATCTGAGATAAATTTTCTGCCTCTCTGGGGAGCTCTTGCACCTTTGTGCAGGGGGAATTCAGGCCTGTTGTGGGATTGACATTGACTTCTCCATGCAAGCAGCACTTTGGGCTCTCTTGGAAGCAGAGGGTGTTGCTGTACCCTGAGGCACTGCCCAGGTGGCATTACTCTCCTCCCAGGGCCAGAGGATGAGCAGACACGTGCAGAAGTGCAGATGGCCTGACTCCGTGCTGAGATGTGCTTCACCAGGAGGCTGTGCTAGGCAGGTGGCCAAGAGGGATTTTGGTACTTGATCAGTGAATCTTCTAGCTCCAGGTTTCCCAAATAAGAGTCCTTTGCATATTGAATCATCTATGAACAAGCTGTCATTTCACTCCTGCTTCGTGGAAAAGGCATTCTCTAAAATGAACCATTCAAGTTTGTCATAATTAGAATTACATAGTTACCAAAAAGCCACAAGGGATATGACACAAAGCCTTTGCTGGTGGCTATGAAACACCTCTCCCCACTTCTTTCAGAGTAAAGTAGGAAAGGACAATAGAAAGAGTAGAATTAATTACTATGAAATTAAGATTAATATTGGGTGTCTTCACCATGTCTTTGCTGAAACATGAAAATTCATTTTCATCTCCTTGCAGATTCATGAACTTCAGAGGGACATTGTGAGCCTGCAAGGAGATGAGATATGTGGTACTTAGTGTCAGGAACCCATAGCAAGTTTTCAATAGACAATAATAATTCTGTCAATGAGATGATCATTTAGGGATGGCACAGGGGAGCCATCCCTGGAGTGTAGGAGGATTCAGGCAAGAGACCTGTTCCTAGGGAGCCTGAGGTCCTTGGGGATGTGCTCCATATCCTTGAACTCCTGAGCAGCCAGAACCCCAGCTTTAGCAAACCATAGTTTCCCAAATGGGTATTCCATGGCGTGGAAGTTTAAGATATGATAATTGTTGGCTTGAGGGGGAAAATGACAGTGTTCCAAACACTTGTCAAATTGAGAAAATCTGCATCCAAACTGCCCCCTCTCCTGGAGGTTCCCAATGCATGTTCCACAGAAAGAAAGCTGGTTCCCTCTGTTTAACTCCATTTCCCAAATTGCCTGAGCACAGATGCCCCATTCTCCACATTCCAGGAGGATCCATACCAAAGATACATGGGATCTCACCACCTCCTTGCCCAAAGCCCTCCAACAGCTCCCATTGTTCTCAGGATAAAGTAAAACCCCTTAACACAGCCTGAGAGGGTCCCCGTGGCCCAGGCCGCCCGTTCTCAGCCTCCTCTCCCCACGCTGTCCTTGGTATGCACTGGGCACTGCCTTTAGATCCCTGAATGTGCCATGGTCCTTCCTGCCACAGGACTTTGAAATGACTCTTCCCTTTCCACCTTGACCCACATCATTCCCCAGGGTTTCCCTTTCCCTCCCCTCCTCTGTTGTCAATTTCTTAGGCCTCCAGGCATGACAGCCCTGGTCCTTCACAGAACTCATGACCTATATAATTACAGGGGAGTTATTTGCTTTCTGACTCCCCCACTCCAATATTGAAAGACTGATGAGGGGAACCCTTCCTCCAAAAACTATTTGGGAGTACATGGGCTTCCCAGAGGGACTGGCATAAGGTAGGGTGACCAGCAAAGTAAGGCAGGTCCCCCTTAACCCCAGTTTTGCTCTCTAATTTTGATATTAAAATTAAAACAAAATTAAAATACTACTTTTGCTTCTCATTTATTCTCTAAGCTAATTTTATTATTAAAACCCCCCACTCTTCCAGAAATTTTTCTATTCCTTTTCAAAAAAATTCAAAATTTCCTGACCTGTAATTTTCGCTTTTCAAATTTCCGTTTGGAAATTTGGACTGCTGTGTTTCCAACCAATATGTAGATGATGTGCACAAAGCCAGAGGACAGCAGAGCCTTGGAAGCTCCATGGGCTATAAACCTCTTCTGCAGTCTGTAGTCTGCTAACCCTTTTGCAAGCGCCTGTTCATCAGAAACAAAAAAGGGTGTGCAAATGGTTATATTGTCCAGGAATTTTTCTTCCCGGCTAGAATTGACAGAGAATTGCTTCTAATTTGGCCACGATATCCACAAATCAGGATTCTCCAGTTCTGTAGTAAATGGAAGTAAAAGGGAAGGCCTCAGTTCCTCCCACCATTGGAGTTCAGAGTCATCATGGGGAAAACACAGATGCTAACTGAGTTGAGTCAAGTTGATTAGGGAGATTCAGGGGGCAGGAACTTGCAATTTCCTTTGCAATCATATTTCTTTCTCGCTTCCATCCATCTACTGCTGTCAACTGCATACCGGTTGGGAGTTAATTTCATTCTTGCTGTTCCTTTCTAAAATCTATCAATTCTTCTGACACTTACTTAGTAATGTCATGATGGTATGACATCCAAGGTCAAGTTCATCAATATCCTAAAATATACCACCAGGGGGTCATTAATAATAATGAAAATAATAATAGAAAAGTACTAAAATATTCACTTATCTTTAGCCTGGTTTCTTTTAGACTCTTCTAATATCTTTCATAATTTAAGATCCATTAGTTTATGTTAATCCCAACATGAATTGGAAGCCAACTTCTTTTATTCACGGGAGACTTGGAAGTGAAGTCCAAGGGTTGGATTCTAATCATAGTGTGACCTTAGATAGATTCATTCAACATCAAATACCCCAGTTTCCTCCCCAATATAAGGAGACCTATGAATTTTCATACCTACTACATGAGATATTGAAGATAAAAGTTCTTTGACAGGTATGAAAACCACATTTAAGTGCATTGGATTATTGTTGTCCTTTCTTATCTTCAGAAAACATCTTTAATCTAAAAATATTCACTCCAATATTAAACACAGGCCAAGTCAGGTTCTCAGGGTAATGGGGAAGCACACTGCAAATGTGCTTTTAGAACCATCTCTTAGCATTGAGAGCCTGTGTGGAGGGATGGGCCTCTGCTGATGGCTAATGATGGACAGAAAAACAAGCACAAATAAAGGTCCCTTAACTACCATCTAATTTTCTCTAGCTCTCTTTTTGTATTTAATACATTTAAGCAATCATTATGTCAACATATTTGATTAAAGCATTTTGAGAAGTCATCAATTTGGAGAAGGCATTCAAGGTGAGTGACTCCTTCTTTTGCTTCAAACTAACCTCCTGCAGCTTTGTCCCTAAAGTCCCATCTATGCTCTGTGTAAACAAAGGGACAGCTACATACTGGCTGTGATGCAGCCACAGGGAGGACCCATGACACCAAATCACATGCAACCCAGTCAAACCGAATTCACTGGTCTGAGAGTTTCCAGTAGCCAGGTGTTTACATGAGTTGAGTCTGCTTGAGGAGAGAGAAAACAGAGTATGAGGGATGGAAGGTGGATGGGCTAGGATTAGAGATATGGCTTTAACAGGAAAAAAGAGGTGGAGGGAATGAATCACATGGCTTAGACCTGTAAGTAGTCACCTTCTGTGAGAAGGGAGAGGTGAGGGAGAGGGGAGATAGGGAGGCAATGATCTCTGAGAACTTCTTAGGTGAGGTGGGATGGAAAATTTTATTACCATTATCCTCATGCTTGTTATTTTGGCTGGGTTCCATGAGTGGTGAAGAGCAGTAAGTCTGAACTCAGCATTGCATATCTGATTGTGTTAGTTCTTTGTTGCTGTGATGAAAATACCTGACATAAGCAACTTAGAGGAGGAAAGATTTGTTTTGGTTCATATTTTCAGAGGTCTCAGTCCATGGTCTGTTGACTCCATTCCTCTGAGTTTGAGGTGAGTCAGAACAACATGGTGGAAGGGCACAGAGGAGCAAAGCTGCTCAGTTCATGGTAGCCAGGGATCACAGAGAGGGGGGTGGAGGGAGGGGGAAAGAGAGGAAGGGAGTAGGGCTGGGGAGAAGATAAGTCCTTTTAGGGCCTGACCCCAGTGATCTACCTCCTCCAACTAGATTGCACTTCCCAGAAGTCCATACAGTTATCAAGGGATTAATCCATCAAATGGACTGATGATGGATTAATCCATTTGCTGCATTAATCCACTGATGAAATCAGAGACCTCATGATCTTCTAATTGACTAAAAGCCTTACCTGTACACATGAGACTTTGGAGGACATTCAAAACCACAATACTGATCACTGAAATCACATGCAAACTGCATTATTCAAGGCCAACACTGGCATGATATTCTGTTGGTACTTGGGGCAATCTGTAAAGTCTTCAAAAGTGTTGGATTCAAAACTAAAGATATTTTTCAAATGCCTGTATTGTCTCAGGAATTTTATTTATCTCCTAGCTAGAATTGAAACAAAACTTATTGTTTGGTATAACAAATCTATGTCAATTTCAATTTCATTTTTCATAGGCAATTTTAACATTCCTTACTGAAAAGCCAATGAATTGGCATTCACTTTTTAGCAAAGGTAAAGGTGACAACTTTAAAAATTATTAAAATCCTTTAACTTATGAATTAATATGAGAGGGGAAGGAACTGAATATTAGGTAGATATTTTCTATTAATAAGTAATTACCAGTGTTCTGTGAGTTGTAACATTTATCTCCTAAAGTATTCTCAAGATAATTGCTTTGGTTCTTTTCTTGATTTTCACTATTAACAGAGCTAGATTATCAAAACTTCACATTGTGTTAATTTCTAGGGCTCCATAGGGTACATTTTGGTCACTTTCACTCCATCCTTATTTGCAATAAGAATAAAATATATGCAAAACATAAAATGTGTCAACATAACAACTAAACCAATATATATTTATTTCTCACACCTAAAGAGCCAACCTGAACTTGATCCAAACTAGAAATCTCTGCAAACTCAGGCAGAAGGAGCAAGAGGGTAAACTAGGAGCAATCTTTACTGTCTATGGAGGATGAGCCTGCTGCCCAGGCCTCTGCTAGCACATTTATACCTTGCCACAAATACTCAAAACAGCTCTTGAAAAGTAAGTATTATTCCACCCTCTGCACCATTTTAAAGATGGAGAACTGAGTCTAAAGAGAATCTCAAGTCACTGTCTCAACAGCCAATCAGAATTTAATTGAGGTCTGAATCCAAATTCTTCTTACCATAACCTTTGCTTCTCAGGGGACCCTGAGAATACTGTTTTCCTTAATTCTTTTCTAACATCAATAGGATATTGCTACAGGGCTGGATGTTATGTGTGATAGATATCTCAAGCAACTATTGCTTTAAGAAAAGAAACCTATTTTTGGAAGAAAGAAATGAAATTCAAAGATAATGTGGTACTACCTATCCTGTCAATTGAATAACTGCACCATATTATTCTAATTATTGAAGAGTCCAACTGTGAAATTCTGGGGCTTTCAAAAAAGTCAAGTTGCTTCAACATTATCCTCTCAACTTCTCTTCTAATTTTGTGATATTATAAAAGAGCATTACAACAAGGACAACATCAGTGGAAGAATCCATTCTACTTTTATCTTATGTTTGCGTCATCTCATTGAATCTGTACACATGCACACAAAGCCAAAGAACTTGTGAAAACCAGCTACAGCACTTCTCCATTCTAGAGGTGAAGAGTTTCAGTGGCTTGCTCCATGCTGTAGTTTGGGTCTGGATTGTCAGCCCATGTGTTAGAGGCTCTGCCTCAGTTTGGTGATGTTGGAAGATGGTGGAAACCTTTAAGAAGTGGGGCTTAGTGAGAGAGCTTAGGTCATTGGGGATGTGCTCTCAAAGGGGGTTGTGGTATGCTAGAATTTTCTCTTTTAATTCCACATGTGATC
Organism: Glaucomys volans; assembly: GCA_020662805.1. Taxonomy (NCBI): domain Eukaryota; kingdom Metazoa; phylum Chordata; class Mammalia; order Rodentia; family Sciuridae; genus Glaucomys; species Glaucomys volans. The sequence continues at coordinate 27,303 of JAJEJO010001751.1, forward strand.
CTGCCATAATGTACTACCACAGACCCAGAGCAATGGGGCCAATTGATCATGGACTGAAAACTGCAAAATTAACCTTTCCTCTTTATAATTTGGTTATGTTGGGTATTTATTACAGTAACAGAAAACTGACTAGCAAACTCCATGTTGGTATTGGAGGCAGATGGTCCATATGTTCCTTGGGAGGAAAGATCCAGTGACTTCCTGGGGCTGCCCTGTGCTCCCCAGACCAACTACATACTTGGGATTAGTCTTTGGTGTGAGAGGATTTTTGGAAGCTGGCAGGAAGTTTGCTCTTGTGAAGGAGGCACAATGTTGGCCAAATGAGGGAAAATGGGCTTCCCCAAGATTGAAATTTTGCTGTATTTAATGTAGAACATTTGGAGTTGGTAACTAAGTGAAATAGGGCAATGGTGTTAAGTATCCTGTCCTTATTAAAATTATATAAAATGTGATCTGTTCAGAACAAATGAGGGCATAATTACTCTTTCAAAATCATCTTAAAAATTATTCTAATTTCCACCTCTCTTCTCTTGGCTTGTTTCTGCCACATTAAGTTGGCTCTGGGGAAACATCAACATTTTACATCGATTTCAAAAGGATGAATGTCTTTGGACATTTCTCAATTTGAGTTCCCAGTACTGTGGTAGATATTCAATCTCTGCACTTACTTTTTTTCTAAAACATTTGCTACGAGTCTCTCAAAAGATCATTAGCTAGTTCTTGTGCAGTTTCCAAGTAATGCCATCTAGAAATTCTTCACGGAACTACTTAGTCTTATGATTTATTTTCCATTAAACATTTACAAACTAAAACTACTTTGGGTAGCAGAATGCATACTTTTCTGGACTCTAATTTTTATCTGGATTTTCAGTAATAAAGGACATTATTAAAAAGGTACAGTATTAAAAAGGCACAGTATTTGTGTGTGTTGAACTCGACACACGAGAAAATTTGAGAAGATCAAAGTTTTTGACTTTTTTTTTTTTTTTTTTGGTACTGGGGATTGAACCCAGGGGCACTCCACCACTGAGCCACATCCCCAGCCCTATTTTGTATTTTATTTAGAGACAGGGTCTCACTGAGTTGCTTAGGGCCTTGCTAAGTTGCTGAGGCTGGCTTTGAACTTGCGATCCTCCTGCCTCAGCCTCCCAAGTGCTGAGATTATAGGCGTGCACCACCACGTCTGGCTCGACTGGTTTTTGATTATGGTTTTCATTTTGAAATACCACAAACACCATCCAGCAATCAAACTTCATACAACATAATTTCTGCTATCTTAATTCAGGTTTTGTGTACTATTGCTGTTCTGAAAACCTCTGATATAAAATCTCACAAAGAATATTTCTCTGTTTATTTTCTTCCTATAGCTTAAACATATGAAAATTTGGCTCAAATGAACTACATTTCTTTTTTCTTGTTTTTATTTATTTTTACACATTTTTTAATTGGTGCATTACAGTTATACATAATGGTGGGATTTGTTACACATTCATGCATATACGCTATAATTTGGCCAATATCATTCCCCAGTATTTCCCTTTTCTTTTCCCTTGAATTACATTTCTTTTTGAAGCAAGTAATCAATGGGGTCATCCATCCATAGACCTTTATGGAAATTTCCAACTCTATACCCACTTTTCCACTTTCTCAAATGCAATGTCTCATCTCAGGTCTTGCCATCTCTCTCGCCTGCACTACTTGAATCAGCTTCTTCTCTGGACTTCATGTCTCCATTTCCTTGTAGCAGATCTTCCACTACACCCCATCCCCGGGTATAAAACACAATTTCATGACAAAGCAAACAACCCCACTTTTGGTGACTTCTGAATCAAAATCTTCCATTACCTATGTGGATATCAATTCAAAATCTCGAACTTAGTAGATAAGACCTTCTGCATTTAGACTATAATTTCCTTCCTTATATCTTATTGCCCACTCACTCAGTGGCCTCTGTGCTCTAGTCACATTGATTTCTTCCCCAAATGTGTGCACACTCTTGAATGGCAGTATTTATCTTACCACCTTTGGTAAGTTCTGCCATGTGTCTCCACTAGAAACAAGTGACTGACACTACAGTCCTGAGCCACAGAAAGATAATACGGTCAAAAATGGACTACATAGATAAGAGTGGTTCCAGGAGATTATAATGGAACTGAAAAGTTCCTGTGACCTAATGACATCATCACTGCCATAATGTCAAGCACAATACCTTACTCACATGCTTGTGGTGATGTCGGTGTAAACAAACCTACTGCTCTCCATTGTATAAAATATAACACACACTACATAGTACTTTATAATAAATTATGTTGCTGATTTATGTACTTACTTTTGTCATTATTTTATAAGGCACTTCTTCTATTTATAGAAAGAAGTTTATTATAAAGAAGAATGTATATTATGCTGGCTACAACCTCACACATCTTGTTTTTACCAGCTGTCTTGATTACATCAAGAAGCTATGTCTACTGATTGACCCATACTGTCTAGGTATGTATAAGTATATATTCCACAGGGTTACTACAGTGATGAAATTGCCTAATGATGCAGCCTTTGGAAGCATTCCATTGCTAAGCAACACATGACAGCATTGTTATATTCAGGAAAAGTCAGTATGCTTATGATGCACACTAACCACATTTCCAAACAGGATAGATGCTAAACATCCTGCAGAAGAGGGAAATTAAAGCCATGGACAGAATGAGGCCGGGTTGAGATGTAAAATGCTAGGAATGAGAGAAGAAGAGACCACATGATGGTGGAACTCTGGATCTAGTTGTGCATGATGTACCACTTCTGCCTTCCCAAGGGTGAAGCCCAGCTGTGGAAGAAATTGCAATGTATCATCCAAACCCATTTCTTTTTCCTTTAGTGCACAGAGATAGACTACAGTTCTAGGCCCTTTTGTAGTTAAGGGTAGGCTGTGAGTTCTCACTAAAAACAACTGAAACAAAATATAACCTTTTTCCAGACCCAGCCCCTAAGCGCATCCCATGAGGGATCCTGCATTTCCTTTCTCTATCCATTGGCTAGGAAGTTGGATCTTGCAAGTTCTGCCAGGATTGCTACCATCAAACAGTGGCATAAGCAAAAAAGAAATGCTTATTTTGTTAAGATATTGTGATTTGGAGGTTTAACTATTTAAACAATTGAAGATTAAATACTTTAACTAATCAATCTAGAAATTAACCTATTATTGCTAAAGACAATTTAGGTTGTGTTTCTATCCCTTGCAACCAGAAGAGTTTTGCTTATAATCTTTGACCACTAGAATGTAACTTATGTGAGGAAGTGTTGGTGTTACAGTGGAAAAACACAGGGCTTAAAAATCAGAAAATCCAAGCAGGGTGCTGTGGTGCACACCTGTAATCTCAGTGACTTGGGAAACTGAGGCAGGAGGATCCCAAGTTCAAAGACAGCCTCAGCAAAAGCAAGACACTAAGCAACTCAGTGAGACCCTGTCTCTAAATAAAATACAAAATAGGGCTGGGGATGTGGCTCAGTGGTCATTTACCCCTGAGTTTAATCCCTGTTATTCCCCACCCCCCAAAAAAAATCCAAGTTCTCTGTCCCTCCCCTACTAATTTTGTCTTTTGGGTATTTGGGGTTCACATTTGTAAAACCATATACTTTGTAGGTTTGACTTCTACTGTGGCTTTCAGCTGATTTAATCTTTACTTCCACTACTTGATTGGTCCCGTCTCCATAGTGGCACTATGTAATTTATTGGTTATTTGAGTAGTCAAGTCAATGACTACATTTGAGGGTCTTTCTATTTAGTAATTGTGTCTTTTCCACATTCTTGGAAAGTCCCAGAAATAATCTTAAGAACCTCTTTTCTGGCAAAAAAATATATTTCAAATTAATTTAGAAGCTTTCAAACATCTACAAAACTAGAGAAGCCTGACAAACTTCCTTGTAGCCATTACCAATCTTTAATTATCACCAAAACATTTTGCCTCTCTTATATCTTCTATTCCTCATCTCTCCTCCACTACAAATTTCATTGCTGGAATATTTTAAATCAAATTTCAAGTATAAAGTCATTTCACCTTTAAATATTTCAGAGTATATGTGTATGTATACATATATTTATTACATACATATATATGGATACATAATTTTTATGATCCTAACAGATAAGGACTTTTTTTTGAAAAATCATAAACACAATGTCATTATCACATCTCACAAAATTGGCAATAATTATGCAATAACATCTAGTATTCATTCCACTTTAAATTTCCCTGATTATCTTAAACGTTTCCTTTTATAGGTGGTTTGGTTTCAATCAACATCCACAAAAGATCCATAGTGCATTTGATTGATGAGTCTTTTCAGTTTAGTCTTTGAGTGACGGCATCAGTTAGCCTTAGCTGTCGATACAAGCCACTAAGTTGTGCAGTGGGTTGTAACAACAGCTTGTTATTTAGCACAAAAATCTGTGCTAAATAGTCGTTTGGGCGGGGTTCTGATGGGATTGACAGCTCACACTTGGCTGCTGTGTAGTGGTTTTAAAGACACTGGGTTCACTTTAAGTGGATCATATTTACTACAGATGATCTCTGATTCCCCAGGAGGCTACCCTGGGTCAGTTCATGTGGATCCAGAGTTTCTTAAGCAGCAAGTGGGAAATTCTGAAATATCTCTTGAAGCCCAGCCTTGCCCCGCACATGTTGCTTTGCCACATTTAATTGGCCAAAGATGTCAGAGGTCAACTCATGTTCAAGAGGGAGGAAGTGAATCCTGTCTTTTGATGGGAGAAGTTGCAAAGTTGTATTGTAAAGGACAAAGCAATGCAAGAATGGGAATGATTTGGACCAATTCCCTAGTCTAGAGCTCACCTTCCCAATATGTTTGAACTTCATAACCCTTACAATCTATCAAAGAATACATAGCTCCTAAAATTTACATTTGAAGTTCAAACTCTTCCTAAACAAGTGCAATTTGATCACTTTATTCACTTTTAAGAAACATTGGATCAGGAGGCAGAAAAACATTTTGTTCCTGCATGAAAATTTTATCCCAATATTTCTTGAAATAACAAGTTGAACTAGGAAAGGCATTTATTTCCAGCACACTTTAACGATGTCTGAAAAATTTCATAAAATATATAACTAGAGCATAATAAAAAGTGTTGAGTTAATATTTGAATATTAGCTGTTTCTTTTTTCCCCTCTTTCCAGAGAGTTGCCAAATGCATAGAAACTGGTGGGAAGGGCATTCTTTTTCTCTGTTCCAGGTTAATAATTCAATAGAAAAGAAAGAATGCTAATAATAGAAGTTATTTACCAAGGGATTAAATTATGTGGGGGTAACATTTCTACCAAAGACTTTTCAATAAAGAAAAACTATCAATTGTTAAAGGCCTGAATAGGTTAACTTTCTTTGATAGTAAAGAAGACTGATGGGAAGATTGTTTTATAGCCGTACATCTTTTCTGTATATACAGTTTTAATCACCTACCATTGAACTTACAGGCTTTACCTGTGCTGTGTTGGAGCCATATTATTTCAGCTTTTGAGAGCCAAGGCTTATTGGAACCTTTTAATTCCACTTTCAGTAAAGTCACACTGGTAGTTTGATATTGGCCAGAGTGGGAGATTTTACACCACCAGAATTGGCAAGTGCTACAAATCAGTCAATTGTTAAACATTTACAGACCAGCACTGATCTTTACCACATTAAAAAAAAGTGACCAATGTTACCTCCTGATCCATATTAGAGAAGAGGGGGCTTCCTTTGGCATCTTTTCCATCATCCTGTGTCTCCAGACTGCTGTAGCTGAGTTGCATAGGAGCAAAGGAAGAGCACCAGGAAATAGGGAGAGATGAGGCAGAGAAGAGGAGGTGAGGCTGGTCCTCCACTTATCCTGTTGACTTGAACTTTCATCAGGTTCAGGCCAGACATGCTTAAAAGCTCATTTCTTATGTCTTCAACATTCTCTGAATCTCCTAGACCGAAGGCAGAAATGGAAGCAACTCTTTATGTTAGGGAATTCTGCCATTTGTTGTTCCACGCTGAGTCCCTTACCTGCCATAGTGTTTCCCATTTGCAAAACAGATATGGGACACCTGTTCCTTCTCACTGTGTGAGTAGTTTTGGTTAATGCCAAGTTGCCTCTCACTGTAGAGGAAGACATGATTAGATGAGATTATTCTGAAGAATTTCTCTAAAGAGGGCTCTCTGTGGAGAAGAAAGAGAAAAGGAGAAGATTTGGAAGCCACCAGATTAAGACCCTGATATCGAAGGTGTCATTCATGGAAGAGTGACATCCAAGTCACCTTGGAGCTTGTTAGAAATGCAAAATCTCAGACCCTACCCAGAGATATTGCACTAGAATCTGCATTTTAGTAAGATGCTAGGTGACTTTTATGTGTATCTGTTTGAAAGTGGTCTTAGTGGTGGTTTGTTCATGGGATCAGAGAGATACTCATATTTAAAATTTTTTTTATAGAGTACACATTTTAATCTTATTATAGCTCCATTTTAGTTCCCAGCCTTTGCTTTTCCACTTTTAGTTTCCCATCTAAGCTTCATGCTTAGCAAACAGTTGGGTCTCTCCAGGAACAACATTTACATAATCATTCCATTAGAAAAATGCATATTGATTTGCCTAAAATAGTGACTTACCTGCATTGGGAACTGGAGGAAGGTGAGAGCTAACTGCTCATCCATAATGGCAGAAATCAATAAATATAAAATGTAAAAATCAAGAATTAGTAATGTCAGCATATTATTTGGGAATATGGAGGCAATTACCAGAAATTAAACAAGTACTGGAAATACTTGCCTCTGGCTAGTAGATCTGTTTTTCTTTCTGTTGTGTCCATTTGGACTATTTATGTTTTTAAAATATGAACATGTTTTATTGATGTCTTTTAAAGATATGTGGTCTTTCATTTTATGCATTCCTGTGCTATCACCTTAAATTCTTTCTGAGAACAATGTGGAATATAAGCATGTAAACAAATAAAACCAAAAGTCTTCCCTAGTGAGAATAATCTGCCATAGGATGGCTAAATGAGGAACACCCAGTGGTTCATGTCACTTAAAATATGCAAGCATAGAGGCTGAGAGAGGAAACAAGCTGTTTGTAGCAGCAATGACCTTATATTGGTGGATGAGAAGGGGAAAAAGTAAAGAACACTTTTGGGGATAAAAGCAGAGACTGATAAGGCTTGCTAATCTGCAGTGCCAGATAATACTCATGAAAGAAGGACACATTATCAGGAAAGGAGCTTTTCTTAGAGATATTTGTGGTAGTGATTTATCTGCCAGAGATGAAAGACCAGTGTATGTTCTAAGGTGCAGAAACTATAAGAAGAGGTTGGAGATCCTGGAGCCTGATCCCACCAACCTCCATCTTGCCTGAGATGCTCTGAGTTCCAATGAGCACAAGCAGAAAATATCTTCAGTCACAGCTCACAAACCTCCCTCATTTTACCTAGGCTTGGGGACTCCCATGTGATTTGCTAATGGCAATGCCTTAACCCAAGTCCTTGATTGCTGCCCAGTGCTCCTCTCAATTTACCCTCTGATATGTGACATATTGGACTTATTGGAGGAGCAGTTGGCCCCAATGAACTCTAAGCTGTGAAGACAGAGACTGGGCTAAGCTTCTTCATTGATGTAGATGCTTGACATGCAATAGGCCCTCAATAAATATCTGGTGATTAAATAAAATATGTAATGAGTAAGTTGCTGAGCTTATTGATGCTTTCATGTGGTGAAATGGAGTTAATGATGTGAGGAGTAAAGTTAATTTACCTTCTAAGATTCTCTTCTCCAGGAACAGAGGTGATTTTCCTGAAAATAAATGATTTACTGTCTTTATCTCCTTAAGCCTTCCAGGATCCTGTAACTCTGCCTCTCCAGCCTGGTCCTCTTCAGCCAGACAGTTTTCACTGATGTGGGATTAAGCTCTTCCAGTCTTCCTGTCTTTGAATAGCCCAGCATGCAGGTCATTTTTTTTTTTTTTTTGATCAGATCTATTTTATTTTTTTCTATCTGCTAAGATTGGCTTTGGTGATATAAATACATGAATTGTATCTCTTTTCCACAAGTTGAGTTGATGGTATCCCACAAGTGGCATCTATTGGAAAAAAGTTTTTATTTGGTTTAAGCCAAGCCCTCTTCAGCTCGTGCTTTGCTAAGAAGAGCTGAGGCCAAGTCTGATCATGATGGCTCAGCTGTGATCACTCATTAGAATCATCTGTAGCGGCTTGTCTGGAGAAGGGACATGAGATCTGTATGTTGGCATCAGAATTTCCACTTAATTCAGGCAAAAGGATAACTAAATGCAATCTTTTTGATGACTTCTGCCTGTGTCTTAATAGTTGTTGCTCCTTCTCAGTTATCCTAGGCAATTGGCAATGAGAATGAACATCAGGAGAGGGGCACAGGGATGAGAGATAAGCAATTTTATTATACTTTTTGTAAATTATGATAATTAACATATATTAATTGTATAAGTATTTATACAATTATTTATATAATTATTTATACAATTATTATTAATTTTAATTTATTAAAATTAATAAATTTCACTGAATTTACGTACATGCATATGTTGTGTCCTGTAGCCATCAGCTCTTAAGATATCAGAGTTAAAATGTTGTAGCTCAGTCTGGCCTCTAACAATCTCTTAGACCCTGAGGGGTCCATGTGCACATTTTGGGTGGAGGGAAGAATTTGGAAAAGGTGTTGGTTGGCTGACCTAGTAGTTGTTAAGGTTTAGATGTGGTATCCCCCAGAAGCTCATGTGTGAGACAATTCAGGAAGGTTTGGAGGAGAAATGATCAGATTATAGCCTTAACATAATCAGTGAATTAATCCCTGTTGGGCTTAACTGAGGGGTAACTGGAGGCAGATGGGATGTGTCGAGGGAAGTGGTTCATTGGGAGTGTGGCTATGGGGTATATATTTTGTATCTGGAGAGTGGGGACCTCTCTCTGTTTCCTGGTCAACATGTGAGCTGCTTCCCTCTGCCACACTCTTCCACACTCTTCTGCCTCACCTCCAGCACCGAGGAATGGAGCCAGCCTTCTATGGACTAAGACCTCTGGACCTGTGAGTCCTTCAATAAACTTTTCCTCCTCTACAATTGTTCTGGTGGGTTTTTTGGTTACAGCAGTGAAAAAGTTGACTAAAAGAGTAGTTGTACCTTATCACTGAAACACCTGGAAAAGTCAGGAAGAAGCAGTTGGTTATTCTTCTGTCCTTATTAATTCTCCCACTGCACTGAAGTTACCTTTCCAAGGAGCGGCTATAAAGATCATTTTATCTTCAGTGCCAAAGGGTGGACCAGAGAAGGTGCTGCCAAGATGTGGAGTGGCTGCAGATGCTGGGCTTGTTCTTCTTGCAGGCCAACTGGCCAGAGGGACTTTTAAAAAGTTGGCATGAGGTCTTTTTCTTCTTTTTTTCATTTTTTTAACAATAATGAATGAAGCATGTTAAGCTTGTTTTCAATTATACAACAAGTCCCTGTTCATTAGAAACCAAGGCAGTGATCCCAGCTGTATTTCTGTGACTTTGAAAGTGCAGCTCCCTACTTGGTCCAAGGTTAAGCAATTTCAGCATTTGGTGTCAGCACTGCCAGCTCAGGTATCCTGGGAGTGATTCCATGTTTGCATATTCAGGAAAGACAGCCAGATCCTTCTCACTTGAGTGTAGAGGGCTCAGGGCTTGTCATCTGTTCCTGGGTATGGAGTGATTAAAAATACAGGAGTTCCAGTTCTTATCCTGTGTAGTAAGGATGTTGACGGGAGTTACGCAGCCAGGGAGGTTGGACCCTTGGATGCCCAGTGGTGACAGTGACTGCTTCGTGGGACCCCATCTTCCTGTACCTCTGCCCTGATCCTTCTCTGAAAATAAAGGATGGGAATACGGATTTGAAAAAAGAATTCAGAAAGAAAATTGATCCTTACTTTAAGTAGATATGAATATGATGGTGTGGTGGACATGAGAATATTGATTCATGGAAGCAGTCATCTGCAACCATCAGGCAAAACCCATTTATGTTCATGGTGCTCCTTTGTTCTCTAGTTTGGCCTGGATGATGGGACAACAGAAGAGCTTTGTTCACAGGATGTGGGGCTGAGCTGCCTGGGTTCGAATTCAGCCTTGGCTCTACATTGGCTGGGTAAATGTTGTTTTTTTTTTTGGTACCAGGGATCAAACCCAGGGTTGCTTAGCCACTGAGCCACATCCCCAGCCCTTTTTATTTTTTGAGACAGGTTCTCCTTAAATTGCTGCAGCTGGCCTTGAACTTGGGATTATAGGTGTGCACCACTGTGCCCCGTTGGCTGGGTGACCTGTGACAAAACATTTGACAGTTTGAAATCTGAGTTTCCTCACTTGTAAATTAAACATAACAGTATTACTGCAGAGGTACATTGTGATGGGTAAATCAGTCAAAATTGGGGTACACAGTGTATATATTAACTATTCACATTGCAAAGGTATAAACGTTACATATAATATAAAATGTATAAATGTGTTTATGTGATTCACTTTTATTATATTTAAGGTGGTTAGTAGAAATTTATATTCCAAAATATAATATAAAACTGGTGTGTGTGTGTGTGTGTGTGTGTGTGTGCGCGCGCATATATAATATGGTAGAAATGAATGTAGATTTTTATTAAGTGACATTTTGAAGGCTCTGGAAAAAATCTCTCATTTAAAGGAAACTTATGAAGTAACTTTTTGGAAAAAAGGAATGTTTTTTTTTCTCTTTATTATACTTTTAAAATAATAGATTATACTACCTGATGCTTTGAGGAACTATAAAATGGACCAGTTCTCTCAGCACCAAAGGCTCTTGGGGGCAGTTTATTTTTAATGGTGTAGTGAGTGGGCAGATGCCTGAGGAGAGACAGGGAGAAGGGGAAGGTGTGAGAATGGCGGGCTGCCTACTGTCTCAGTGCTTGGTGAGGGGTTGGTTTGTGGACTGATGATGAAAGTGTACAGGGTTAGTGTCAGAGGCCAAGGAAGGTAGCTACGAGGGACTGTGCCTGAGGAACCAGAGGGGATTCATGGCCAGAGAAATGGGGCAGGTGTGAGACACTCAGGGGACCCCAAAAATAGTTGGAGGAGATTTTAAAGAACAGATCTGTAACAATAATGCTGGGAGCTAAGAGCATCATGATTTTAAGAATTCATGTTATTGTGGGTTATTATGGCTGGAAACATTCAGGACTCGTCGATTTCAGTGTGGACAAAAGTAGATTGTGCTTATCTTCATTTTATTTTATTTTTCTTTTTAAATTTTTTGTTTTTTGGTACTGGGGATTGAATTCAGGGGCACTTGACCACTGAGCCACATCCCCAGCCCTATTCTGTACTTTATTTAGAGACAGGGTCTCACTGAGTTGCTTAGCACCTCACTTTTGCTGAGGCTGGCTTTGAACTCACCATCCTCCTGCCTCAGCTTTCTGAGCCGCTGGGATTACAGGTGTGTCATCAGTTGTAGGATTTACCTTGTAATAGTATCATTTTATTTTTCTGAGGAAGCCAAAAGAAATCAAAGCATTGATTGAGAGCAGAAACATCAAGACATGAAAAAGTGTCGTTTTAGCCTTGAGAAAATAAATATATTATGAGATCATGGGAAAATAATGTTTTGTTGGAGTGGTAAATTATTAGACACCACAAGGGCTGTTTTTCTCCTTTCCAATTACTTGAGGGATCTTTAATGGCTATAAGGTGAGCTTAAAGTTTTTGTTGCTTGTTGAAGGACAAAGGATTTTAAATTGGAATGAACCAGTATGAGAATGACAATGAGGATTGCCATCTAGAATTATTATTAAGTGTGAGACCCTGTGCCTCACTAAAAGCTAAGTATATGCTATTCCAGTTCTTTTTGTAATTGGGAGAGATGGGTATTATTAACTCCATTTTCCAGATGAAGGAACTAGGGATCAGGAAGTTTCAATGATTTGAAACTATCAATGAAATTTCAATGATTTGAAAGGTCATAAAACTACCAAAAGATGAAGATGAGAATCGACATATGTTCTCCTGACTCCCAAAGTCAAAGGTAGGGAAAGATGAAATGGTTGAGCCTTAAACCAAAGAGGGGTAAATCAAACAGCAAAGTCCCAGGAAGGGATGGGGCAGGTTGGATCTCACTGGGGCTTTGGCAAAGGAAGCACAGTTCTTGTCTCAGTTAAAAAGCAGCAAAAACATATTGGCTGGTAGGCTCAAGGCCAAATGGTTTCCATGCATTGTCTCATTTAATTCTTAACACCAGGGCTGGGTGTGCAGCTCAGTGAGAGAGCCCTTGCTCTGCATGTCCTAAGCCTGGGTTCAATCCCATGCACACTCCCTCCTTCCCCAAAAGCAAATTCTTACAACATTCCTGAGAATTTACTACCATTCCCATTATAGAGTCAGGGAAACTGAGGCTCCGAGAAGGAATCAGTCACTTAGTAAAATTTAAACTCAGGTCTGTCTGACTCCAAGTCCTGTGCTCATAACTGGTAAATTATTTTGTTGCAAACATGGCCTGTGCTTTCTGAAAAGTTAGGACACCTCTCTGTATTCTTTCTCAAAACTTGCATTTCTCCCTAGGCCCCTACTCCAAGTCCCCCTAGTTTATTGTGGTTGATTTTGTCAAACTAAAAATTTTTTTCCTAGCTCTTGATGAAGCAACCACAGGGTGGCAGTATGACCTTATGCAGTTCAAGCATCAGGAAAAGACGCGGTAACCAGGCCAGACTCAGATCTGATGGCAAGGGTGGCAGCCGGCTGGCCTTAGCAGCTCATCCTTCCCAAGTGCGAATGCACAGGATTTGTCCCCCATACCTAACCTGAGGGGAAAGGATCCCAGAGACCTCAGCTGAATGACCATGATACTCCCTTACGAGGAAGCAAGGATCTCTGCCAAGACCCCGAATAAACTGGGAAGTGTGAGGCTCTACATGTGAAAATATTTTGTATCCTGACCCTGACTCCTTCCTCCCTATTTAGGTTTTAGACTTTATGGAATTTGTGTGTGAAAAATACAGAAGAGGTGGAAAGAATAAATAGAGGAAGGGGAGAGGAAGTGAGTGGAACTTGGGAGTTTGGTGGCTGTAGCTCAGTGGTAGAGCCCTTGCCTGGCATGTGTGAGGTCCTGGGTTCAATTCCCAGTACTGCCTCAAATCCACAAATGAGAGAGAGAGAGAGAAAGAGAGAGAGAGAGAGAGAGAGAGAGAGAGAGAGAGCTGTGAGCGCAGGGCTTTAGAGTCAAAGGCATAGGCTCAGGGAGCTGTGTGGCTCCTTTTTAGTTACATTGCCACACCAATGTCCCTTGGTAATTTTCTTATGCATGAAATGGGTAAAACAGGGTCTGCCTGGCTGGTGTTTGGGAATATTAAATAAGGCAAAGATGTGATGTGTCTTTAGGGGCTTCATCGTGGAAATGATCTGTTCCTCAGATGTTTGCTTCCTTTGCCTGGAGAGGTGTGGCAACAGCAAGACATGTTTGACCAAGATTCCTATCAAAGGAGGGAGCAGGACAGCACAGCTGGGGTGGAGCTGAGGACATATGGACCAAGAGAATTCGTGTTGATTTAATAACATTAAAATGTTTATGGGGCTGACAGAACAAAGGGAGCTTGGTTTGGAGCTCTCTGCGTCATGCTGTAGTTTGTTATCCATGATGGCAACAAAATAATCGTGTTTTCCCAGAGCAGGGGCAAGAAGCACACAAACAGGCTTGATTCCTGAAGGTTCTTAAAGACCAGTGAGGTTTTACCGACCGATCCCTCCCGGGGCATGTCTTACCTGTGCCTGTGTTGTCTGAACAGAGCCAGGAGAGGAAGTCTCTGTGCTCTTTTTGAAACCTGACTCTGTTAATTACTGGCTTTATGGTTTAGGTTGCTGATCCTTAACCTGAAATTTGAAAAGTGGGGAAATTGTAGTAGCTCTTATTTTACAGGCAGACATAAGGTTGTACAGAGTAATACATTTAAAATGCCCAGCTTGCAAGCTCGGGAGGCTGAGGCAGGAGGATTGCGAGTTCAAAGCAGCCAGCCTCAGCAGATTGGCGAGGCACTTAGCAATTCAGTGAGACCCTGTCTCTAAATAAAATAAATAAAAGGGCTGGGGATGTGGCTCATGGTTAAGCACCCCTGGGTTTAATCCCTGGTACCAAAAAAAATTTGCGGGTCAGTATTAATAATTTTTCCTAGTTGCAATAACAAGGCTTTTCACAGTCCAGGGATCAGTTACAGCTGGGAATCAGGTAGTATCTGAATTGCTCAAGGAACAATGAAGAGACGGGACAAAAAGCTGGCTTCTGCCTGCACCTCTCCTCTCTTGTTCAAGGTGTCTACATCAGGCCAAGTTGATTTCCTTTGCCCTTATGTCACATTCCTGGGGACCATTTGGGCATTTACAGATGCTCTGATCAGAGATTTCAGCAGGGTACTGGGGTCAGAAGCATCTGTTCTGCGAACCAGTCATGGCACAAGTCATGGCACTTCTTGACTATCATGTCAACCCTCTGACTTTCAATTTCTCACCTTTTATTATGAGTTAGTTTTGGAAAGTAATATCATTGAGTTCTCCTCTAACATCCTTGTGGAATAGAAAATTATTACAGAAATACCTACATCCTCTAGATCGGTGGTTTACACACCGGGCTCCCATCTTCTGCGTGCCCACGAGCATCCCCTGGGAGCCTGTGAGAAGTGCAATTCTCAGGTCCCACCATGACTTCTGAATCTCAGACTCTGAGGTGGTCATGTCTGGCAATCTGTGTTTGAATCGGCCTCCATGACACACTCGCTCAAGTTGGAAAATACCTTCTTCTATCTTCAAAAGCAGGTCACTTCTGTACCACGGGGATGCTTTGGCACTTGTTCCCAAGAACCAATCCACTGAGATCAGATTCAGGATGTTATTCTGATGGCCTTATCTATATTTTGTTATATTATCTCTGCATATTGCAGGAAGAGGAAACCAACAGGATTGGGAATGCTTTTTAAAACAAAATCCAACTCTTACTCCGCCTGCATAAATGTTTAGCTGTTTCCCTCTATTACTTGTTATTGCAAACTATGAGGCTGAAACATTAACCAAATTGGTTCTCTTAAAATCTGAACACGTGGGCTGGGGTTGTGGCTCAGTGGTAGAGCACTTGCCTCTGACGTACGAGGCACTGGGTTTGATCATCAGCACCACATAAAAACAAATAAATAAAATGAAGTCGCTGTGTTCATCTACAACTAAAAAAATATATTAAAAAAATCTGACCACATGCCATTTAACCCCCTGATGATTCTTTTCTTGTGTGTGTTTGTGTGTTTTCATCAAGAAAAAAGCAGTTTATCTTCATTGTCTTTAATCTGAAGGTTGAAAACTGAAAACTGGTTGGAATATTGCATGAGTATAGGAGCACATGACAACAGTTATGGATGCTTGGAATATTCTAGCACTAATACTAACCAACAAAACTAGTATATTAAATTTACAAATTACTGTCAAATGTGTTTTCTTACTTAATTCTTTTTTTTTCCTTTATTTATTTAATTTTAGGCGGTGCTCAGACTTGTACCCAGTGCCTCACACGTGCTAGGTAAGTACTCTGCCATGGAGCAACAATCCCAGCTCCTTACTTAATTCTTACTGTTGCTCTGTGTATTATCCTTATTTTTAAAAAAATGGGAAAACTGGGGATCAGAAGTTTATACCTTTATCATTGGGCACCAAAATTTTTTTGGGGGAATAGTCTTTTATGATTTTTAAACAGGATTTTAGAAGTAGCAAGAGCAACTAACGTGTAGTAGGTGTTTCCTATGCACCGGACACTGTAAAGGTGCACTCTGTGTCTTATTTGATCCACAAAATAACCCAGTGAGGCAGTAAATATTGTTATTCCTATTGTACACATGGGAAGTCAGTCTTTCAGAGAATAAATAACTCATCAGTGTCATATACAACATCAAGGGTGATCAGCTAGGGTTCAGATGCAGATTGGTGTATTTTTTTAAAAAAATATTTTAACTGACTTGTAAAAATTGTGTACGTTTATACAATTATACTTGTAAACTTGTATGCATTATGTGATGTTTTGATATATGTATAACCTTGTGGAATGGCTAAACCAATCTATTGAACACATTCTTTGCCTCACATTCTTATCAATTTTCTGTGGTGAGAACGCTTAAAATCTAATCTACTAGCAAGTTTCAGGTATACAATATTTTGCATATGCAATATGTATCTATTGTGATATACAATAGATGTCTTGAATTTATTCCTCCTAACTAAACTCTTGTGTCTTTTGACCATCTTATCTCCAATCTCCCCATCCATAGCCTCTGGAAAACTTCATTTTACTCAGTTTCTATGAATTCTATTTTCTTACTTTCCACATAGAGTGAGATCATGTGTATTCGTTTCTTTGTGCCTGGCTTATATCATGTCCCCAGGTTTTTCCATGGTTGCAAATAACAGATTTTTTTCTTTTTTAAGGTCAAGTAATACTCCATTGTGTATATGCACCACATTTTCTTGATTCATTCATCAGTGATGGGTACTTAGGTTGTTCCAGCTCTTGGCCCTTGAGCATTGTGTTGTACTGAATGCAGGACAGCAAAAGTCTCTTCAGCAGGCTGATTTCATTTCCTTTAGATAAGTACCCTGCAGTGGGAGTGCTGGATCATATACCAGTTCTATTTCTAGGTTTTTGAGGAACTATTGTATTGTTTTTCTTTTTCTTTTTTAAAAAAGTTATTTTCATGTATATTTTTACATATATATTCATATTCGTATTTCTACATATGGATAAAAATGTTCAAACCCTAAACTAACCCTATTTTTCTACATTAGTCCTATACCTACCAATATACCTCAGAGAAACCTCTACACATATAACCCAGATTTCACACGTAATATAACAATAATGCTTACTTTAAAAATATACATAAAAGAATATATAAATTTTGATATATAATATTACCTCTATATTCATATATATTAATATATATGTTCCAAAGGTAACCTGTCTCCTAAACCAAAGCCATAACTCAGAACTAAACCTAACCCTACCCATAATGGTGAGCCTTTTAAACTAAAATTATAAATATTATTGAATATTCATATGTATTTTCACATATATATTCCATATGTTTACAGACATTCATATATATATATGTGTGTGTATATATATACATATATATATCCTAATGGCCACCCAAATCCTACCCATAAATTTTCATATATATTCAGTTACATAGATAGAAATGTTCAAACCTAGTATTATTGTATTGTGGTCTATTTGATTCTTGAAGTCGAGAAGGGTTTGTTTGATATACATAGATGCTCTATTGTTTGGAGCATAAATATTTATGATCGTTCTGTCTTGTTGACGTATAATTCCCTTAAGCAGTATGAAATGTCTTTCTTTGTCCCTTCTGATGAACTTTGGCTTGAGGTTCACTTTATCTGATATGAGGATGGAAACCGCTGCTTGTTTACGAGATCCTTGTGAGTGATATGTTTTTTCCTATCTTTTCACCTTCAGCCTGTGGATGTCTTTGCCTATGAGGTAAGCCTTTTGGAAATGGCATATTGTTAGGTCTTGTTTTTTATTCCAATCTGCCAGTGTATGTCTTTTGATTGGTGAGTTTAGGTTATTAATTAATATTCAAGGTTATTATTGAGATAGGATTTACGTTCCTGGTCATTTTGGTTTATTTCTAGTTTTAAATTTGAATTAGTTTCTCTTTGATTGACTATTCCTTTAGTGTGGTTCCTCTCTTCACTGGTTTTCACTTTTTCTCATTTCATCTTCATGGAATATTTTGTTGAGAATATTCCAAAGTGCAGACTTTCTGGTTGAGAATTCTTTTAATATTTTTTTATCATGGAAGGTTTTTATTTCGTCTTCAAATCTGAAGCTTAATTTTGCTGGATATAAAATTCTTGGTTAGCATCCATTTTCTTTCAGAACTTGGTATATGTTATTCCAGGACCTCCTAGCTTTGATGGTCTGGGTTGAGAAATCAGGTGATATCTGTACTGGTTTTCCCGTATGTTTAATCTGATGTTTTTCTCTTGCAATCTTTAAAATTCTATCCTTATTCTTTATGGTAGATATTTACATTTTAATGTGCCTTAATGTGGTTCTGTTGTAATTTTGCACATTTGGGGTTGTATAAACCTCTTGTATTTGATTTTTCATTTCACTCTTTAGATTTCAGAAATTTTCTGATATTATTTCATTGAAAAGATTTTGCATTCCTTTTGTTTGTATTTCCACACCTTCATCTATCGCAATAAATCTTAAATTTGGTCATTTCATGTTATCCCGTATTTCTTGGAAGTTCTGTTCATGGTTTTTAAACATCTTCTCTCTGTGGTCAACTCTATTTTGAAGATTATATATTTTGTCTTTATTGCCTGAGGTTCTGTCTTCCAAGTGGTCTAGTCTATGATGCTTTCTATTGAATTTTTAATTTGGTTTATTGTTTCTTTCATTTTAAGGATTTCTGTTTGTTGGTTTTTTTTTTTCTTTCAGAATCTCTATCTCATTGTTGAAGTGATCTTTTGCTACCTGTACTTGGTCTTTTACATCATCCTTTACTTTGCAAATCAATTTAACTATGTACATTCTAAACTCCTTCTCAGACATTTTTTCCACTGTGATGTCAATGGGTTCTGTTATTGGAATATCTTGGTTTGCTTGGGCAATTTTTTCCTTTGCTTTTTCATGTTGCTTGTGTGTCTACCCATCTAACAGTATAGATCTGAGGCAGTAGAGTTTCTACCCTGTAGACTTATAGTTTTTATAAGTCTTATATATACAAAGACCTGAAGGTTTTTGTAACTCATTGTTTAGGAGACAAATAACAACAATGACCAATGCAAACAATTTACAGCATTAAACCAAATAGTTCCTTCTATGACATCTAAAATATTAATTAGCACAATAAACAATAATAAATTATATGATCAGTTATTGCCTATGATAAAAAGAGCAAGCTTGCAAAAGGGTTTACTTCTTCAAATGATGGACAGGGAGAGAACAGAAGTGATGTAGGATGTGATGATTATGAGGGAGGAGGAGAGAAGACAGAAGTAAAAGATTAAAGACAGAACAATAGAGATTGGCTGTTAGAAGAAGAAAAGAGAATCAAGGGAAACAGGTGGGAGAAAATATATATATAAAGCAAAAATTAAAAATAAGTTAAAAATAAAAATAAAAGAATACAAAACAAAACTAAAATACACTAATCAAACATCCTAGTTCACAAAAAACTGATCCATGTAAAATAATTGGCTTCAAAAATATGAGATAAGAAGAAAAACAACAGGAAACTGTATAAATGTCCATGTACCATTAAGATCACAAACAGTGAAAAAGAATTAAAGGAGAAAAGAAAAGAAAAAATCCTATTGAAAAGTTAACTTTTCAAGAATTAAGTTAAAAAATGAAAGTTAAATTTTCAAGAATTTCTTTTCACTGGAGTTTGAAATATTCTCAGCTTCCCTTCTCAGAAGTTTTAGGTGGGGTCTTCTGGAGTGTGATGCTCCACCCTCTGGATTGCTAGAGTGAGAGAGGTAATTCATAAGTGGGATTCCTGGAGGCAGGGTTTAGGCTTAGGTGGGCTCAAGGCTCTTCACTAAATGCCAGTTGGCCTAGAGATTTTAAATCAGTACACTTCCAGTGCCTAGTACTTGTTGGTTCATGCTGGAAGACTTTACCCCAGTGATCTCCCCTGGATTCCACTTGTGTGGTGGGGGAGCCAATTCTTTGTCCCCTATGTCACCTGTAGACCCCACATTTCCTGGTCTTGGATTCAGTCTCCAATTTCTCCTGCCCCCTGCCCTTCCAAGTTCCCGGCCAAATGTGCCTCTCTCAGTTGGCCCTGCAAACAGTTAGATTGGAGGGGGAGGGGTAGAGCCAGGTGGGTTTCCACAACAAGTTGTTCCCTGTGTAAACCTTTCTCCATGTATGTTTTTCTTTTGGTCACTTAAGCACACCCTATGTTTCTTGGGTCTGTATTTTGGGTCAGGAATTGAGTTTCTCCATTGCTGGCTCCCAAGCTGAAGCTGCAAAATGGTTCCTTGCTTTGTCCTCAGCATACTGCCTGGAGAGAAGGCAGCTTCTTTTCCTACACTTGGATATGGAGCAGAGAGTCCTTCAGATTTGTTGGGCAATGTCTTTGGTCTCTAAATGCTCCTTACCCAGACACACCTTGGGCCTCCCGGTTCCTTTAGTTCCCTTGTCCCTCTGCTAAGCTCACAGAGGGACCCCTCTTGCTGGAGCTCCTGGGCCAGGTTTTGGTGGCAACCATGCTGCTGGGGATTCTTCCTTATTTTATCATATCCAACCTCCTGTGTCCCCAGTCTGCTTTAAATGTCCAGTTTTGAGTTCCAGTAAGGTCCCTCCTTTGTTTTTGGTTTACCCAACTTGCGGAGAAGCGCCTGTCTTTCTTGGTTCCACACCACTGAGCAGCCAGGAATGCAGCCTCCTCAATTCCGCCATCTTGGACCTCCTGTACTGTTTTCCATAATGTTTTATTGATCGGCATTCCTACCAACAGGTGTTCAAGTTATCTACATCCTTGCCAATACTTGTTACTTTTTGTCCTTTTTTTTTTTTATTAATAGCCCTTCAAGTATCAAGAGTGAGGTCATATTACATTGGGGTCTTGCTTTGCATTTCTCTGATGATTAGTGATCTTGAATTTTTTTTCATATACCTGTTGGCCATTTGTATGTCTCTTGAGAATTGTCTATACAGGTCATTTGCCCACTTTTTAATCAGGTTATTGAGTTGTCTGAGTTCCTTATGTATTTTGGATATTAACCCTTTTCCAACTATATTATCTGTGAATATAACCTCCCATTCTATGAGCTGTGTTTTTCTTTTCATTCTGTTGCTCATTGTTTCCCTTGCTGAGCAGAAACTTTTTGGTTTGATGTAATCCTTTTTGTCTATTTTTGCATTTACTGCTGGTGCTTTTGAGGTCATATCCAAAAATAATTGAGCAAACCAATGTTATGGACCTTTCCCCTATATTTTCTTTTTCTTTTTATTTAATTTTTTGATTCATTGAACACAAATGGAGTACAGCAATTGTTTTTCTGGTTGTACACAAAGTAGAGTCACCCCATCTGTGCATTCATACATGTACACAGGGCAATAATGTCTGTCACACATACTGTTATTATTCTTACCCCCCAACCTCAACCCCACCCCTCCCTTCCCTCTATGCTCTCTATCCTTTCTCCATTCTTGCCATCATTCCACCCCACATTATGCATCATAATTCACTTATCAGAGAGACCATTTGGCCTTCAGATTTTGGGGATGGGCTAATCTCAGCATAATAGTCTCCAACACCATCCATTTACCTACAAGTGCCATAATTTTATTTTTCTTTATGGATGAGTAATATTACATTGCATATATATACCACAGTTTCTTTATCCATTCATCTATTGAAGGACATCTAGGTTGGTTCCACAATCTAGCTATTGTAAATTGAGCAGCTATGAACATTGATGTGGCTGCATCACTGTAGTAATCTGATTTTAAGTCCTTTGGGTATAGGCCAAGGAGTGGGATAGCTGGGTCAAATGGTGGATCCATTCCAAGTTTTCTAAGGAACCTCCACACTGCTTTCCAGAGTGGCTGCACCAACTTGCACTCCCACCAGCAATGTATGAGTGTACCCTTTTCCCCACATCCTCGCCAACACATGTTGTTGCCTGTATTCTTAATAAAAGACATTCTAATTGGGGTAAGATAAAATCTTAAGGTGGTTTTGATTTGCATTTCTCTTATGACGAGGGATGTTGAACATTTTTTCATAAATCTGTTGATTGCTTGTAGATCTTCCTCTGTAAAGTGTCTGTTCATTTCCTTGGCCCATTTATTGATTGGGTTATTAGTATTCTTGGTGTAAAGATTTTTGAGTACTTTGTAGATTCTGGAGATTAGTGCTCTATCTGAAGTGTGTGTGGCAAAGATTTTCTCCCACTCTGAAGGCTCTCTCTTCACATTGCTGATTGTTTCCTTTGCTGAGAAAAAGTTTTTTAGTTTGACTCTATCCCAATCATTGATTCCTGCTTTTATTGCTTGCGCTTTGGGAGTCATGTTAAGGAAATCTGGTC